>CANXYC010827894.1:0-10093 GCA_948193065.1 Aleurites moluccanus
AATCATGCAATTCAAATCACTAATTGCACTTGTAACAAGTCAATTTAACAAAACCAAACAAATTTTCCCCTTTCCCCCAATTTATGCATTCGGCCTAAAGGGGCTTTTGTCCCTTGAAGTTTATTTCCTCAATTCAACCACCCAAACATCAATTCAACATGCCATTTTAAATTCTAAACATTCAATTGCATGATCATTGAACCAATTACACACCAAAAGCCCAATTCCTCTTCGGTCCATATTGAGATTCAACAAAGCAAGCTCAATTCACAATTCAACATTCAAATCACCTCCATTTAGTTCACTAGGCATCATATACACATTCAATTACTCAACCATAGCATTAAAACCCAATTTCCCCCAATTTATTTTCAATTCAATTTGGTCCATCCTGAAATACAAAACCAAGCATCAAATTAATAATTAAACTATCCAATTAGCATTCAAATAATCTTAATCACAACCTCAATTGTTCAATTGGAACAAAGAAGCAAATTCTCCTAATTTTCCCCTAAAGCAATTCGGTCAAAACTCATATTCACCATCACCCATTAAATTGACAATTAATTCATTCATTCCATACATGTTCAACATCAATTGCATCATTAATCATTCAATTAAACAAAGACCAAAAATTTCCCTAAAATCCTTAATTGGTTTCGGTTCAAATGGAGATTTCAAACCAGAATTTTAATTCATCAACATATTATCAAATTAACAACTATACAACATTAATTCAATCATCAATTACTCAAATTGAACAACAATCAAAATTTCCCCTAAGAACCCTAACATGGTTCGGTCACTAAGTCAATTCACTAATCAAAACAAAACTTCCCTAAACCAAAGTTCCAAACAACATTTGAACATCAAGAAATACTAAACAAAAAAACCAAAATTTTAATTTTTACCTTGAACCCTTGTAGAAACTGAATCCTAAGCTTCCAAGACACACCAACAAGAATTTTTACACAATGTAGAAGAAAGGATGAAGATAACAAGCTTTAATCCACCCAAGACTTGAAGAAAAACTTCAAAACTCCCTCATTTCTTCTATGGCCAAACCAGAAAAACCAAAAAATGAAAAGGAAGGGAATTTTCTGGTTTGAAGAGATGAAGGACACGGTTTTGAATGAGGGAAGTCAATATGCAGATTTGTTTTACTTTAAAATAATAGTTAGTGGAATTTAATGGAGAAATCAAGTGCTTTGTTCCTATGATAACCACTTTGAGCTCTAGACATGCATCCATTGGATTTGGATGCACTATTACTCTATTCTATAGGATTTTAGTCACACAAATACCCACTAAATCCTTCTCCACCACTTTCTATTACATTTAGGTCCTACAAACTTCCAACTAGCTCCCTCCCATTTATTTTCTCATGCAATCAAGTCCTATTAAAATTTTAACCTAATTAAACTATTTTATTTTATTTATTTATTTTATTTACCCTCAATTTATTTTTCCCAAATAATTAATTTACAATAAATCACACATGTAACACACAATTTAATTTGTGTAACACAATATTAATCAATCACTTATGTAAGAAATTTTAATTAAACCCTATAACACATGTAGCTGTCAATTACATGAAATTGCATCATTTAAATCCTATAGCATATAATACAGTCAATAGCATAGAAACACATCAAGTAAAATTATATTTCACACATAGCAACTAACTCATGAAAACACCCCTAACTCCCACTAGGGTTTAGGTACTAAGGTTAGGGTTTCCGACTAGGGTTTCACCTAGGATATTACATAATTAATCAATTAATTAACTTTTAAGTATTTTTAATTTACTTTGCTATAATTTTAATACTCTAACATTTTCAACTATGTTAATATTGCCCATTTTATTCGATTTAATTCTCATTTAAATTCTATAATTCACTTTAATGTCTATTTTCCATTATCCTTGATTAATTTTCGGTTATTGCCCTCTGCAGAATTAAAAAAAAATTTCCTATCCGATTTGGATTTCCTATTATAATTGTTCGGGTTATTATAATTGTTTATAGGATTTTTTTATAGTTATGGATTTATATGTAGAGAGAATGAAATAGATAAATTACAAATTTTATTTTAGGATAATATCTCTAATTTAAAAGAAAATAAAATAAGGATATTTTAGGTATTAAAAGTTATTTCATTTTTAATTTTAATTTTTTTAATAAAATTTATAAAAAATTAGACGAAATGACTCATTAATATAACGGAACTAAAAGATAAGAGCTAAATAGTGAGTTTTTCAAAATATAAGAATCACTTCATTAATTTTAACAATTTTAAGGATTAAATAGTAATTAATATTTTTAAAATTATGGAGTCCCAATTTTAGTAGTTATACTTTGAATAAAATTATTAACTATAATATAATTGTCAATTAACAATTACTTTTGTTTACATGATCAGTAGAAAAATTAATTTTATTTTTCAAAATATTTAAATAATAAATTATATATTTAATCAAATAATTAATTGAAAGTTAAAAAATAATAATTTTTTTAACTTTTTATTTAAATAAAAATTATATTTATCCTTTATATTTTAAAATATGATAACATATATTTGTAGTTAAAAATATATTGTTTAATAATATAAATTAAATAATTAAACATTAAATTATAGATATTTATTTATTCTAATTTTATAATTTATAAATTATAAAATTCACCTTATTGTAATTTCTAATCCAGATAAATTAATTTATAATCTTGGTAAATATACATTGACTCATATAATAAATAAGTTAATAGGTATACATGAACAATTATAATAGATGTGAAATCATTTTACAGATATAATAAATTATATAATAATATGATATGTAATAATAAAAAACACGTAATAATGAAAATAAAAGGAAAACTATAATTTTCATCTCATAAAAGGAAACCTCTTTTATTCCTTTTTTAATATATTTTATATCTATTATATATCTCTATTAAAGTCTAACCGTAAAATTCTCTTTATAATCTTTATTATATTTATTTTTTATAAATTTTTAAAATTTTTATATAATTTTAAGTATTTAATAAAATAATTAAAATAAATAAAAAATAATTAATAAGCTACTAAATATGAAAGTTTAAGTATATCAAAATATAGCTTAATGGTAATTGCATATTCACTTATATAATAAATTTAGAATCGATTGTCTTTTTTTAATATTAAAAAAAATATATGAAAATTTAAGATTTTTTTTTAAAATTTTTTATATAATAACTTTATTTAAATAAATTAAATAATAAATAACACAATAAAAATAATAAATAAATACGATATTTTCATTTTTATATTCTTCTATAACTTTTTTTTATTTAATATTACAATTAATAATATGAATTTTTATATTAACTAGTTTTGGAACACGTGCCTTGCAAGTGGGTTTTTTTTTTTTCAGTTTATAAATATTTTATATTATAATAAATTATATATTATCTACTAATATATAGAGAAAAAATAATAACATAAAAAATATTTATATATCCATTAATATTATATATTTTTAGTCAATTGAAAACAAATTATATATATATTCCAAGGAAAATTCATTGTTAAAAATAAATTATAAAAAATGCAATGAAATTACATTTCCCATTTTTTTTTAAAGCAAGCTAAAATGAAAAAAAAAATTCAAAGATATATTGCATAATATTTTCTATAACATTATAAATTATTAAGCTATTATCAAATTATTAAAAAATATATATTTTTTCAAAGAAAACTTATTATTAAAAGAAAATTAAAAAATAAAAAAAATTAATTAAAATTTTGTTTGACATTATTTTTTTAAATTGACAATACTACAAAAGAAAATTTTGAAAATTCAAAATTATATTTCATAATATTTTATAACCATCATAGTATCAAAAATTAAAATCACAAAACTAAATAGAATTTCAAGAAATCTTAAATTATTGAGTTGTTGAAAAATTATCAAAATTCTTGTAAAATATGTCATATTATTTTTGTCCTTAGATTACATATATAATGAGAAAAAAATATAAATATGTATAAATAATATGTGATTTACAAAATAATAATAATAAATAAAAATAATTTAAAACTATAACAAGTAATAAAAACAATTCAAATTAATCAATTTAATTTTTATATTTATTTCTTTTTTTCATTTTTATATATGGGTGCTTTATCATTAATACGTAGGGTCAAAAAAAATTTAGTAATATATTTAATGTTTCAAGTATCTAATTTTAAAATAATTTATATATTATCTTTTATGACTCAAATATAATGTCATAATTGACATGCAATTAGATTAACTAACCATATAAATCTAATAAATATTACACTTTTAATATGTGAAACTACATATAAACACTTAATAAAAATATTTTTACCATTAATTACCATTTAAATACTATTAACTAATAATAACTCATCAAATATAAATTATTTCATCTAACAATTCTCTACATGTTAGATGTTAGACTAATATTACAGTTTGAAAATCAACTAACATTTAACATAAATCTATCTCTAGCCGACTTTAGCTTGACTTAGAAAAAGAACTTAAGTTTCACCTAAAAATTTATAAAGCCTGCAAAACTGAGATTAAGATGAGTAAACAAATCACACGCTTAGTAATAAAATATATAAGGGTATGCTTGGAGAGTTTAGAATTGGAGTTGGAGTTGGAGTTGAAGCTGAAATTGAAATTAGAATTTTCAATTCCAATGTTTAGCAAATATTTAGAATTAGAATTGAAATTCTATCTACAATTTCATGAAATTGAAATACAACTAAAAAAATAATTTCACAATTTCATTCTCAACCCATAAAAATTATAATTCTATAATCACCACTATTATCCTTTCTCTCACCTCCACTGTCGCCGCCACTACATGCAATGAAGACTCGTCGAATCATCATCGTCAGTGACAATGGCTTGTCGGAACATTATTATCGATGACGATGGCTCGTCGGACTGTTACCGCCGGCTACGATGACTCGCCGAATAGTAATCGCCACCTTTATCACTTCCCAAAATTTAGAACATGACGGTTATAGGCGTGGAAACAGTCTAGCTATCAACACCCATAGAATCCTTATCCACTTATAAACCAGTTAAATTATTAACTATCAAATTCAAATTTCAACATAATTTTCCTTCTAATTGTCACACCCAACTCCAATGGTGCGACGGTCCTGGGGCAATGGTAGGCTGAAGGCTATCATAAACCCGTAGAACCCTTATATCCTGGATCTCATGCACATTTCATATTTACATTATATATAATTATCATTAAAACATTCATTTCTAAGATTTATGCAATCACCATTCATACATATATATATATGTTTATCATTAAGGAATTTCCTTTTGTTCCTTACCAATCGAAGATACTTCTCACATCACTAAGGAATAAGGGTAGCCCAATCATAACAATTTAGACATCAAAATATTATCATCCTCAATATCTAACTACGGAGCTCTAAAGTATACTCCTCATACATACAATACTATAATACAATTCAATGGATATATATAAATCAAAATAATTATAATGGAGACTTCTTGGAGGAATGAATCAAGAAGCTCGATCTTCTATATTAGCTCCCTTTCGAGCTACACTATCACCTGAAATCCACAGAAGATGAGTAAGCCTTCAACTCAGTAAGATATGATTATCTCCCTTTCGAGCTACACTATCACCTGAAATCCACAGAAGAGGAGTAAGCCTTCAACTCAGTAAGATATGAACATGCAATATAAAAGAAATATATATCAATCCAAAGGAAAGGTCAATCCAAAGAACATGGGAAAGAAAAATATCATATGGTTATGCTTACAAGAACAGAAGTGCTCATAATCGAATAGCACTGTGAAATCACATGATAGAACTGCAGAGTGCATCAGTATCCTTGCTACCTATCACAACAGAGCGCATCGGTAGTCCTTGCTACCTTATCGCAAACGCATGCTTGGCCAGGTATACGCCTATAGCTCATGGTCCCCTCTAGGTGGAACACTGATAAAAATCCTATCAGCTAGGTTCCCAAAGTGCATAATGGACCAATGAATTTACTCTCATTGGGAAAGGCGTTCTATACATTGGGTCATACGGTTGTAATCTCACAAGAAACATATTGATCGCAAGACCATCAACATATAACATAAATTCAGTCAAGTTAACAAATATATTTCATATGAACTTGATCCAAGGAAAGATTGACCAAGTCATTTATAATATATATATACATGGTAATCACATGAAACAAAGGGTCATTTTGGTTTAAGAATATCTTAGAAATTTCAATTGATAGATCATAAATAAAATATCATATAACATGTGAATCATATATATAAACATTAGAAAAGTTTGGACAAGTCATCTCAAAGAAACAATGGGCATATGCAATGTTCTTACCTCTACACAGATTTATCCTTGTATTTCCCTCAAAAGCTTGTTCATTCAATAATCTCCTCAAATTTCTTGAATTCTCTTCTCCTATGAAAATTTCCCCAAATATTCAAAATTAGGGTTTTCCTTAATCAATAATACTTATAATTCCTTATAATTTAACCATCTTATAGTTTCTATTTTTGATTCCCAACATCAATTTAATTCATCTCTTAAAGAAAATCTGAAATTAATTACGAATTTACTGTTCACGCCACTATTCATGATAATCCATAAATTCTATTTTCTCCCATATTAATTATAATTAATAGCCTTAAAATGCTTGTAATAAGCCCTATATACCCATAATAAACTATCCTAACTACCAAAATTTATTAATCTAAAGAGAGAATGACATTTGAAGAGAAATTATCTTATTTCTCCAAAATTGATTTCCTTGAAAATCTACTTTGAAAATGAAGATTGATGCCTTAGAATGTGATAATTTAGTGATTTAATGCATTAATTCTGAGTATTAATACATTAGAAAATAAATGGAACAAACTTGAGAAGAAATGAAGAAGAATAAAGAAAAGAAGAAGAAGAAAATCGTGAAAAAAATAACTACTGGGTATCTGGTTATATAGATTACTGCCTCACAATTCCGCCTCGCCAGCTCGCCTCGCCAATCTGCTCCTACAATACCACCTCTCAAATGCCATTTCGCATTGCCGGCTCGCAATGCCACTTCGCCAATGCTACTTCGCTAAAACCACTTCGCCAAAGCCACTTCGCATGTCCACTTTGCATATGCCACCTCGCCAAACTCTCCTCGTATATTTCCACCTCGCATATGCCACCTCAAAAATGCCTCTTCGCCAAACTCTTCTCGCCTATTTCCACCTCGCCTATGCCACCTCGGCAATGCCTCTTCGCCAATTGCCACCCCGGAAATCCCACTTCGCCAATTGCCACCCCGGTAATCCTACTTCTCCAATTGCCGGCTCGCAATGCCACTTCGCATTGCCGGCTCGCAAATGCCAGATTCTATCGAGCTGGAACCCTTCCTCGATAACTCATATTAAACCAGCTCGCAAATGAGTTACAAACATTCAAACTCCATGATTCTTTTTGTCACTTAAGATAGACACTCAGAGGTCCAACATATCCAAAATTCAAATCAAAAGGATATCTACACAAACTATGGTGAATTTCTAAATTGTACCTTGACTTTACTGCCCAAAATCATCCGAACAAGTTTGATTAATTCCACTCTCAACTGAGCTATATTTATCCAATTCCCTTGAAATTTTATAGCCAACAACATAATACATAAAGGAACATTTCTAATGTTTACACTTTTGGCTCATTCATCCTCAATCATTCCCAAAAAAATTAAACATTCTCAGATTCCTGCAGAAAATAATGAACCAGATAGGTCCTGGTCAAGGAGGTATATCTCTTCACACACACAGAATTTTACAGAACTGTTTTACAGAATTAAAGATGAGATATAAATCTACAACTTTTATGTTTGATACTTTACCAAATTATTTTTTAAAATCATGAAATCAACCTCATTGCATACATAATTCTGGATTCCTGAAAATATTTTTATATTCTCAATCAATTCAACAAACATACAATTAATAAAGTAACAAAAAAAATAACAGGTATTACATTCTTCCCCCCTTAGATAAATTCGTCCTCGAATTTATAAGTAACTTGCCTTAAACCTGAAAAAGGTAGGGATACTTATCTTGCATGCTTTGCTCACTTTCCCAAGTACACTCTTCCATGACTTGATTTCTCCATAGGACCTTAACCATTGATATGTCTTTATTTCTTAGCCTCTTAACCATTCGATCCATAATGAAAATTGAAATTTCTTCATACGTCAAATCTGGTTGAAGATCCACTTTCGAAACTTGTAGCACATGAGAAGGGTCGGCAACATACTTACGGAACATCGATACATGAAACACTGGATGCACACTATCCATGCTAGGAGGCAAAGCTAACTTATATGAAACCTCTCCAATCTTGTTCAGAATCTCAAAGGGCCCGATAAACCATGGAGATAGCTTGCCTCTCTTACCAAACTGTAGAACTCCTTTCATTGGTGAGATCGTTAAAAATACAAGATCTCCAATGGAAAACTGAAGGTCTTTCCTCTTTGGGTCGACATAGCTCTTTTGGAGGCTAAAAGCTGTCTTTAATCTCTCTCTGATCAGTGGAAACTTTTCTGATGTACATCTTATCAACTCTGATCCTTCGATATACTTTTCTCCAACCTCATCCCAACAGAAGGGAGATCTGCACTTTATAACATACAAAGCTTCATAAGGAGACATCTAAATCGTGGAATGGTAGCTGTTGTTGTAGGAAAATTCTATCAACAGTAAATGAGCATCCTAATTTCCTCCAAAGTCTAGAATGCACATCCTCAACATGTCTTCTAGAGTTTAGATGGTCCTCTCTGATTGTCCATCTATTTGCGGATGGAAAGCTGTGCTGAAATCAAGCTGTGTACCTAAGCATTCTTGTAATTTCTACCAAAATCTCGAGGTAAACTGAGTACCTCTATCTGAGATAATCGAAACTGGAACTCCATGAAGTTTGACAATCTCATCAACATAAATCTGGGCATACTAAGAAGCCGTATAAGTCGTTTTGATTGGCAAAAAGTGAGCTGACTTGGTTAATCTATCCACAATGACCCATATTGAGTCATAGCCCCTTGAAGTCCTTAGCAATCCAACCACAAAATCCATAGTCATCCTCTCCCATTTCCATTCTGGCAATGGTAACTCTTGTAGTAGCCCCGATGATTTCTGATACTTAAACTTGACTTGTTGATAAGTTAGACATTCACCTACATATTTAGCGACATCTCTTTTTGTCCCACTCCATCAATATAAATTCTTAATGTCATGGTACATCTTTGTTGCACCAGGATGCACATTATACTTGGCATGATGTGCTTCCTTAAGAATCATGTCCCTCAAACTATCAACTGTTGGAATGCATAACCTGCTACCATGTCTCAACATGCCATCAGTCACAGTAAATCCTGGAGCTTTTTCTAGTCCCACATCATTCTTTATCTTCACCAACTAAGGGTTTTTGTCTTGAGCTTCTCTAATTTGATCAATAAGAACCGGCTTGACTTGGAAACTTGCCAAAAGCACTCCTGAATCTGACAATTCCCAACTGAATCCCATATCATGCAATCTCTGCACTTCTCTTACTAATGATCTTCTACTCACTTGTATATGGGCTAAGCTTCCCAAAGACTTCCTGCTTAATGCATCTGCTACAACATTAGCTTTTCCTGGATGATACAAGATTTTATAGTCATAGTCCTTAAGCAATTTGACCCACCTTCTTTGCCTAAGATTTAGATCTTTTTGCTGAAATATATATTTCAAACTCTTATGATCTGTAAAAATCTCACATTTCTCTCCATACATGTAATGTCTCCATATCTTCAGGGCAAATACAACTGCAGCCATCTCAAGATCATGTGTTGGATAATTCACCTCATGCTTCCTCCACTATCTAGAAGCATAGGCTATCACCCTTCCATGCTGCACAAGCACACAACCAAGTCCTACTCTCGATGCATCACAATACACCGCATATCCTCCTTCACCCACCGACAAAGCTAAGACAGGTGCCGTGGTGAGACAAGTCTTTAACTTTTGGAAGCT
>CANXYC010828025.1:0-18547 GCA_948193065.1 Aleurites moluccanus
ATATATATATATATATATATATATATATATATATATATATATATATATATATATATATATATATATATATATATATATATATAATTTTGTATATAAATATATATAACAAGGTTCAATTATTTTGATTTTTTCCTTCATGAAAACTGAATCAAATCAAAATTTTCAAGAATTTAAAACCAAACTAAACTTTTAAAAATCAAATAGAAAAAACCAAAAAGCAACAATTCAATAGGTTTTTTCTATGAAATGAAATCTATAAGGTCTAGAACAGTTATTCAATTATATGCATTTTTTCCTACCTAAATCTTTTTTTTTTTTTTTTTTTGAGGGAATCCTACTTAATATCACTGAATGTTGTTTTGCAGAATTAAAGGTTCTTCAATTCAATTCAAATCAAGTTATATATTATACCTAATTACTTTTGAGATAGAAATGAAGCTGCCTACCTCTCTTGCCATTTTGCAATAACACAAATCCAAGCTCAATTGAAGAACGATAAAAGCCACAGCTGTGCAAGAGAGAATTGTGAAGGTGGATAATTAAGGAAGCCATTGCTTTATTGATGAGTTTGCTGGTGAGACCTTATAATCACCATATCCATATATTCATACATGAAAATTTTAGTATGGTTTTGGATTTATAATTTCAAAAAACAATGTTTAATATATCAAAATGCTTATTAAAATTTTCAAGAATTCTCCTTTATTATAATCAATTTTTACCTTCTTTTGAGTTAATGTTGAAATAGTGCTTTGACAATGCCTCTCATTGCAACTCTGGTTCATAACTAAACAATTACTGAAAAAAAAAAAAAAAGACATGTCGGTCTTGCTAGAACTCTTGAATCCTTGGCTCTGGCAATATTACTTAGATCACAAAAATAAATTCTAACCTGTTTTGTATATATAAAGTGTTAATTAAACATTTTTGCAGTAAGGGATTTTTTTTTGGCACTAAAAGGAAAGTACAGACTATAGAGTTACTCATCCAGATTCGTAGCTTAAGAGATTTTTTTTTTCAATTGGCCAGTGCATGGTATTCTCCAGCCAGCGCGTTAACCGAGATTAAATAACCTTCCCCCACACTTGGTGCCTATACATTCTGGAATTGCCTCTTGGATACTGACTCCAAGAGTTAAATTCTGGTCTCCCACACTCGGGTCTGTATATTCAGAAATTACCTCTTAAATGCTAATCTCGAAAATTGAATGTTGATCATAAGGAGAGGAATAAACTCTCTTACCAATTAGGCTAACCTTTATATTAGAGATATTTAAATTTGGTAAGCCTTTTTTTCTTTGAAAAAAGCATTTTGTTTATCAACTTTAGTAAAAGACTAAAAGCAATCTAAAAAGAATAAACCACAAGTAAGCTTAGCTGCTTTTTAGATTTTCAGGCAATTCCAAATCTTGTGGAGCCCCATTAAAGTGAATCAATTCTTGAAAGTATGTCAGTTATTCCATAGTTTATATTGATGTTTCACAAAGTAGCGTTTTATGAACTTTCAAAGAACAAAACATTTGCCAAATCTTACATTTTAATTTTCTTTCATCTTCCTCACAGGATAATCTCTTTTTCTTGTTTCTTACAATTCTGTTCTTTCTACAAGGAATTCATATTTTTCATTGGAGAGGATGTCGTATTAGCCACATGGAACTGCTGTTAAAAAGTTGGCCTCCATGTCCACGGAACTTATGAACTCCAAATATCAAGATAAAAAACAGGTCCATGTCGAGATCAATAAATGGGAATAAATCTTGACTAGAATCCAGGTTGTGCTTGATGATGCTGAAGAGAAGCAAATTACTAAGCCGTCGGTGAAGATCTGGCTCAGCGAGCTCAAAGATTTAGCTTATGATGTGGAAGATATCTTAGATGAGTTCATAATGGAACCTTTGCAACACAAAACTGTATATTAGTGTTTAGTTGTTCCATTATGGTTAAGAGTAATAATTGTTGTTTTAATACATGCAAATTGTTTATTTAAACTTGTATTTGATTCAAATATTAAATTTTTAAATGCAAATATGTTGATGAGATTGTTAAAGTTTCTTGAAAGTCTTGATTGAATTTATTTACTTACTCTCATATTTTTATATATGTTAAATTTTAATGTTTTATTAAGTAATATTACAAAACATTTTTAAAATATTAAGCATATTTACATTTTAATTATGTTTAGTTCAAATTCTATTTGTCTGAATTTTATTAACATTTTTTAAATAAATTTATTTTTATTTGTAGCTACTATTTATGAATTTTATAAATATTTATAAATTTAGCAATATAAAATTAAATGGGGAATGAGATACCTGTCGGGATGGAGATTTTATAGGGATGTGGATGGGAACTAAATTGTGATGCAGAGACAAGGATGTGGATTTTCCGCTAAGGCTGAGGTGCCCCGCTCTATTTTCATCCCTAACAAAGCAAGAGTTAGAGTTATACCCATTGTGAGATGGGCGGGGTGGGTAAAACAACACTTAATCAGCTTGTATACAATGATGAGAAAGTACAAGATTTTCATCCAAAAGCATGGATTTCTGTGTCTGATGCATTTGATGTTTTGAAATAAAGAGCATTTTTTAGTTGATCACTTTGAAGCCTTGTGATTCGAAGGAACTTAATTAAGTTCAACTTACATTGTACAAGAAATTAGTAGGGAATAAGTTTTTGATTGTTTTAGATGATGTATGGAATGAGGATTTTCAAGATCAGAATGCTCTACGTCCCCCATTCATGGATGAAGCACCAGGAAGTAAAATAATTATGACAACATATAGTATAATTTTTGCACAAAAGATGGGAATTGTTGAGTGTCACGTACTGCAAAATATTTCACATGATGATTGTTGGTCACTATTTGCCAAACATGCGTTTGAAAATAGAAGTGTTAATGCACATCCAGATCTGAAAATCATTCGCGAAAAGGTTGTAATTAAGTGTGATGGCTTGCTTTTGGCAGCAATAACTTTGGATGGCCTTTTACACACAAAATATGAAGATGAATGGGAAGATATATTGAACAGCAATATATGAAGCTTACAGGAGACCAAAGTGGAATTCTTCCTATGTTGAGATTAAGTTGCCATCATCTCCCATCAAATTTAAAGAGGTATTTTGCCTATTATGCAATATTTCTAAAGGGATTAGGAATTTAACAAAAATGGATTGATCCTTTCATGGATGACAGAAGGTTTGATTCAACCACCGGTTAGTATTGAAAAGCAAATGGAAGATATTGGTTTTGAGTATTTCTGAAAGTTATTATCTAGATCACTTTTTCAAGCTTCAATTGATGGTGATAAATATTTTTTGTACATGTATGATCTTGTGAATGATCTAGCACAATGGGTTGCTGGAGAAACATGCTTAAATTTATATGATAAACCAATGTTTGGTGAAGAATTCATAAAAGAAAGAGCTCATCACTTCTCTTGCATTCCTGGAAAACTTGATGGCATAAAAAGGTTTGAGCACTTAATCAAGCTAAAGTGCTTAAGAACCTTCTTGCCGTTGTCACCATGGTATTCAACTAACTACTTGTCAAATAAAGTTCCTTTTGATTTGATACCAAAACTAAAGTGTTTAAGAGTGTTATTTTTTAGGTATTACAATATCACTGAGTAACTAGATTCAATTGGTGACTTGAAACATTTAAGTACCTAAACCTTTCATACACTAAAAAAAAAATGTACCTGAGTCAGCAAACCACTTACAGACCCTATTGTTGGAGGGATGTTGGCATCTAAAGAAATTACCTTCAAGAAAAGGAAATTTGATTAACTTGCGTCATCTTGATACTGCAAATGTGAATTTAACAAATGGGATGCCAATAGGAATCAAAGAAATGAAAAATCTTCAGGCATTGTCTTATTCTCCAGTGAGCAAAGATGGCAGAGTTAATATATCAACATTGTTGAACTTAAATTTCTTCAAGGGGCACTGTAATACCCTAAAAAAGCCTACCATGATTTTATGATTAAAGTTCTCAACATGTAGTTTGAAATTATCGAAATGACTAAAGATAATTTTAGAAATTTAGTTAGAATGAAAACGAAAAACTTTTCCGAAAAATGTCGGTGTCGATATCGCTGCCGCAAAATAGCAATCTGGTCGACGGATGAATTTCTGATTATGACTAGAGGATAAATGATTATGTATATGCATGTGTAAATACAGTAAAAAGAAAGAGATGAAAAATATTTAGGAACACTGAAAAAGTAAGTAATGGCAAAATCGTAAATAAATGGAACTTTAGGGGTATAGTGGATTTTGGACTGTCTGAGTTTCAGAACGGCTCTGAAACTATTTTTATTATAAAGTATAAATAAAAATAAGATATTTGAATATCATTTTGAAATCCAAATCCCAACGGAATCGTCTGAATAAATTACAGAATGAAATGTGGCAAAAGCATAATTTAAGGAAAGTTTAAGGATCAAAGTGAAATTTGCCAAATGTGACTTACTATATAAGCTTGCCTCAGAATTTTCTTGGTCATTTCTTCCTCTCTTCTTGTCCGAAATTTTTCCTTCCATTTTCTTTCAATTTTGTTAAGGAAAATCCATGGAAACTTGAACCAAACTACATATATTCCATCCTCCATCCATTTGCAACCTTGGAAAACAAGAAATTTTCAAGAACAAGCAACTTGGAGAATTCGTCCAAAGCATCAAATTTAGGTAAATTATTTCTTTATTTGATTTTATGGTTGGTTTAGGTTAATTAGATGTTAATTAGATTGGGTAAAATGTTTAATTGTATCAATTGATGCATATAGCATTTTTCCCCAATTTTGAAACCATAAACCTAAGTTGTATGAGATGGCTATGTGAAATTGAGTTAGTATATGTAAATTGATCTTAGAATAAGTTAATTGGAAGTTAATTGATGAGTATTTTATGGTTGAATTATTGTAGAAAATCATTTGGAGGAAAGTTCCCACTTTTGCCTACTTTGAAGAATTGGAGGCAAATCAATTTTGGTGGCTAATTTAGAGTGTTAGGTGAGTCTTTTATGCATCATTTAACATACCTAAAGTGTTAAAATATCAATTGAAAACTTGCTCCAAAATGCCATGTTTGGCTGAACCACATTAGGGCAAAATTGCCTTTGATTTTGCTTCATTTTAACTTATTTTTCTAAGCCAATTTAATCCATTTAATGTTGTTTATTGTTGTATTTATAATGTCTATGGAATTGTTTATAATGTATGTTGTTGTTGATATTTGAGCCAATGTCAATGTTGCACCAAAACCTTGCCAAAATGTCATTTCATTGTTGCACACAAAGTGTTCGATAAAATGCCTAACTCAAAAATCCATAGGCCAACCATTTGAATGCCATCATGTCCAATAACAATGGCATGCCAATTGCGTTAACTTTTTGTCCGTAAATGACCAACTTATGTTTTATCCCATTGTTGGTTGTTAAACCTTTGGTCATTGTATAATCAATTGTTATTGATATTCCATTGATTCTATTGTTCATTGAATTGATTGATGATGAGTTATTGATACTTGGTGATGTCATTATTGTGAAATGGTATCTATTGATGTGTTTCCTATTTCTATTGATTTCGATGTGAATTGACAGAACTGCCGCCTCAATAGGGTAATGAGTACATACTGTCGGTATTGTGCATAATGTATTGTTATTATGCCCTAGCTGGGAAGGGTTATCACTCCTAGTCATAAGACCTTATCCGTCTTATGTTTATCGATATGAGATTGATTATGTGTTTCACACATATTCTATATGTTTCATGACTCTATATTTGTCATATCCATGTGATATACTTTTCATTGATGTGATTGTTGACTTACAGTTATTTTCTGTACTTGATTCTGTATCCAGATATTTTGAACAAATTGATTTATTTATCTCATCTGCCTATTGTCTTATTGATAATCCATTATCTATTTATTAGTCGATGCATATTAGATTCACTGAGTATCATATATACTCACTCTTTTACTGTTTTCCATTTTCAGGTACAGAGTAGGAGGCAGATTCCTAGCTTTTGTTTCTCTAAGAAATTATGTAGTCTGACAAAGACAGTGTAATTAATTTAAACACTGTATATTTTGTATGTTCATCTCCTAGCTGCTCCATGGGTTATGTATAGTATAGTTAATTTATAAACATGTATGTATGAGTATATTGGAGATTAATTAATGATATGACATGATATGATGATTGTTCAATACTAAGAATGTTGATCGCTCGGAGAAGATTGATTGTCGTTAAGTCCTCACTTTGAATCAAGCTTTGATTCAATTAAATATACTCCTTTTATTAAGAACACTATTAAGAACGTTCTTGATATGTTCTTGAGGGAAGTTTTAGAAGAAGAAATAAAACTCAATTTTGTTCCTTTGATTCTTGAAAGAAATGATTAGTTTGAATTCTTTAAATGAACTTGATAATGGATTTAACAAAATCTTTAGTTTTTATAATGAAAACGATCAAAAATTAAGTTTAGTATTTGATTAAAAAAGAGAATTATTTGTCAAGAATTCGGAAGTCAAAATTCCCCATGCTCCAACTAGTGAGGGTGAAGGCCTATTTATAGGCTTCTTCCCCTCACTTGAATATGAAAAAACAATTCCAAAGGTTCCCATTTAGGTTTGTTTAAAGTTCCTAAATAGAATAACCTCCTAAATAATTAAAATAAAGCTTCCAAAATAATTTTAGGGTTACTTGCCTAAGAAAGGAGTCCCCAAACTTCCTCTTTAGCTTTAGATCCAAATCTTTCATTTTGATTTAAATACTAAATAAGAACCTTTTTAGAAGCTAATTTGGTATAAAAGAGGTCCTAAAAACTCCAAAATTAGAAGAAAAATTGGACCAGGGAGTGGCGGTGGTGGTGGCGGTGGCAAGCGCTCAGGGTTCGGAGCTCAGCAGCGAGTGGAAGAGCCATATGGCTCTTCATAGAGCCGTATGGCTCAAGCAAGGTTCGTGCAGATCTACAAGTAGCCACTCGGCTCTTGCAAAGAGCCATAGGCCAATGGACGCCGTAAGGGCCCTGACGGCGCTACAAATAGGCCCTTCGACTCCCCCGTAAGTGCCCGAATCGTCTAAAATGACCTAAAACTTTTCAAAAACTTTTAAAATAGTTTTTAAACTCTTTTTTATTAAAAAAATTCTTAAATTGGCCTCCGGCTGGTACAGGCCCGACAGCTTGCCGAAATCAAGCCCGCCACCATCCACGAGCCCAATTTGAATCCAGCCCTCCGAACATGGCACAAAATGACCCAAAATCATTTTGAAATACATTTTGACTTATTTTATATTAAAATACAAACCCAGATCATCAAATGTTAAGATAACCCTAGCAATTTCCTCGATCCCAAAACAAAAGTGATCACTTGAAATATAACCTTATTCTCACGATCTTGATTCTTGATGCTATATCATTGGGTTTCGGCTTAGGCTCAAGGTGTGTCAGAAATTTTTGCTAATAGTTGCTCTTCTGAACATTACTTATTTGAAGGATTGTCTTTTGCTTATTTTGATTTTTCTTCTTTCTTAATTTCTTGGATATGTTCAATATAAGTATTACCTTTTTTCTTGGGCTAGAAGTTTATCTGGCATGTAATGTTACTAAAATGCGATTTGAGTTAATTGTTGAATAAGCTTCAAATGACCTTTAAACAATACCAACTAGCTCATCAACATTTTCTAGGCATTCCTTGTGTTGTAGGGATTGAATAACATTAAAAAAAACCAAGATCTATGACATTTAGATAAAGATAATTTGTTAGTTGACACATCAAATGAATATCAAAACTATCTTTTGTAGCAACTTCATAGAATTGACTATCATTAAGATCAATATTGTTTCTTGTATTGTCTTGTTGTATAAAGATTTGATGCCTTATATCTTCTCTTTTCCACTTTTTCTTGATGGCAATTATGAGTTTTTCAATAAAGTATGATCTTATAACTTCTCTATAAAGTTATGGTTTTTGGCTCTAATATACCTGCAATGCAATTAACAATTATTCTTTTAGTTGGCTCTTTGATGATGAAAGGAAAATACCAATTTTTCCATAGAAAATTTCATTCCATTGTGCATCAATCCTTGGATAGGTTATAGTAGCTAGAAACATTACTTTTCTAATAAAATTTTTTTCTTTGATAACTGCATAGGGGCTCTTCTTCATTTTACAACAAGTAATAATTTTCAAATTTTTTTGTCATGTAGAACCACTTTTTATCGATGTGAATAATATTTCACATCTCAAAAAAATAGGATTATGTGATATGTTGCCACCATCTAGCATTGATATGTAAAACTTTAATCTAGACATTTCATTTTCTTCCTTGAGAAATGGTTTTATGGCATTTGAGTGACATTATATAAGGCTTGAATGTAAAAGTCTAAACATTATTGTTGTGATTGTGTTCATTAAAACAACTAATAATTGAATAGTCATCCGCTTATATAAAGGGATATGTTGAATCTGGCTAATGTTTCATTTATAGAAAGTGAATTTAATGAGCTTTAGCTAGATAAAGGCAGCAACAATCTTTGTTGGCAATTTATCTTTCAATTGGCCTATCTTTAGTTTTAAAAGGATTTTTAAATGGTATGAAAAGTTACAAATGTATTCATTTCTAAAAGACTCAGCAAGTTTTGTGAAGTATATGGCTTCATAAGATTCTCTGAAGAAGTTGGTATTCAAAGAGTCATTAAAAAAATAAATAGTTGTTGGATTGGAGATTATAGGTCAGAGTAAACTATGTAAAAAACGAAAGTCAATTTCCCTCTCAATTTATCGGTATTAATCAAAGTTTTAAAGAAGTTTCTAAAGATTACAAATTTTTCTCTAAGGATCCCCCATCTGCAACAAGACTGTTACTAAAATACAATTTAAGTTAATTGTTGAATAAGCCTCAAATGACCTTTCAACAACACCAACTAGCTCATCAACATTTTTGTGGGTATTCCTTGTGTTTTAGGGATTGAATAGCATTGAGATTCCCAGATATAAGATATTTAGATAAAGAGAATTTGCTAGTTGACATATCGAACGAATATCAAAACCATCTTTTGTAGCAGCTTCACAAAATTGACTATCGTTAATATCAATATGAGTTCTTGCATTTTCTTATTGTATAAAGATTAGATGCCTTATATCTTCTCTTAGCCAATTTTCCTTAATGGCAAGTATGACTTTTCCAGTCAAGTATGACCTTATAACTTCTTTATTCACTGAAATTATGGGTTTTGTCTCTAATGTACTTGCACTGCGATTAACACTTGTTCTTTTAGTTGGCTCTTTGGTGAAGAAGGGAAAAATACCAATTTTTCCAGAGAAAACCTCATTTCCTTGTAAATCAAACCTTGGATGGGTTATAGTAGCTAGAAACATGACTTTTCCAATAAAATTTTTTCTTTGACAAGTGCATAGGGGTTCTTCTTCATCTAATAATAAGTAATAATTTTCAGATTTTTTGTCTTGTAGGACCACTTTTCATTGACGTGAATAATATTGTACATCCCAAAAAAATAGGATTATGTGATATGCCACTACTATTTAGCATTGATATGCAAAATTTTAATCGAGATATTTTGTTTTCTTCCTTGAGAAAAAGCTTTATGGTATTTGAGTGGCGTTATATAAGGCATGAATGTAAAAATCTAAACATTATTGTTGTGTTTGTGTTCATTGAAGCAGTTGAAGAATAGTCATCCATTTATATAAAGGAATATGTTGAATATGGCTTATGTTTCACTTATAGAGAGTGAATTCAATGAGCTTTAGCCAGATAAAGTCAACAATAATTTTTGTTGGCAATCTACCTATCAACTAGCCTATCTTAGGTTTTAGAAGAATTTTTGAATGGCATAGAAAAGTTATAAACATGTTCATTTCTAAAAGACTCAGTAAGTTTGGTAAAAGATATAACTTCGTAAGATTCTATGAAGAAGTTGATATTCAAAAAGTCATTAGAAAAATAAATGGTTGTTAAATTGGAGATTACAAGATCAGAGTAAACTATAGAAAAAACCAAAGTCAATTTCCCTCTCAGTCTGTTGGTGTTAATCAGATTTTTAAAGAAGTTCCTAGAGATTCTAGATTTGTCTCTAAGGATTCTCCATCTGTTAATATGAAATTTATCCATAAAGAGGAATACTGTGAATTGCTCAAACGTAGTCCTATTGCAAAAGTTAAAAAACCATAAAATATCATTTTTATTTAAGCTAGCTTAAAATTAGAAGGTTTTGTTAGAGGTTTCTATAGACCAATGAGAGGTAATTTGGTCCTTGTAACTTTCTTATTCATTGACGACATGAATAAGGTGTTGGAAGGAGACATTTGGCTGAGCAATTGGTTTGTTTTTGTAGAAAAAGGGAGCTAAAAGATACAGGAAAAAGATTCAAATATACCCATAAACTATAGCGAGAATATTATATTGACACTTTTTCTTTTTAAATGCGCAAATATAATTCTGAAGTCACAAAAATGAGGCAGAGCGCCCCTTCTCTTGTTATCTCCCTAACACCTTTTCTTTTTTTATTATTTTATTTTTATAAATATATTTAAAAATTTAAAAATTCATAAAATATTCATTTTAGGTTTAAAAATTATAAATAAATAGTTAATAAAATTTTTGTAAAATGTACTTCATTTTGACATATCAAAACATCAAAAATAATTACTTTTCAATTTATCATAAATTATTTAGATGTAAATTTAATTTTCAAAAATTCTTAAGAATTATTATTTAGTTACCAAATTGTAAAAATTATTATTCTCACATATAATTTCACCAAATATAAACTTAATTAATTATATATATATACCCTAGTCTAAATTAATTATTAAATTAATTAATTTTATTTTATTACACACTTATTAATAATTTAATTATCTTTAAAATATTTAAAATGTATTTTCTTCAAATAATTTTATTAAATAAAATTTCAATTTAAAATAATTAAATTTAAATTTTTTACTATCTATGTAGTTAAAAGAATAAATAATAAAGGCTATTAAAATAGTTATAAAAAAGTAAAATATAATAAATTTATAATTATTTTAAGTGTTAAAATATTTTTAAAAATATAAATTAAATAAAAAAATATAAAATGTTACTTAAAACTAGTTAACATAAATCTTAATATAGATTATTTTTAATTGTTTTTTTAACTACATAAATAGTTAAAAATTTTAGATTTAATTATTTTGACATTTTATTTAATAAAATTATTTGAAGAAATATATTATAAATATTTTAAAAATAATTAAATTGCTAATAAATGAATAAGTAAATATAATTAATTAAGTTAATAATTAATTTGGATTAGGGTGTATATATATAATTAATTAAATTTACATTTGGTGAAATTACATATGTGGGAATAATAATTCTTCATAATTTTTGAAAATTAAATATATATCTAAATAATTTATGATAAAATAAAAATAATTATTTTTTAAGTTTTAACATGTCAAAATGAAATACATTTTACAAGGATTCTATTGACAGTTTACCTCCCGGTTTTGGCAGAAATTTCAAGAAGCTATGGGTACTCAGTTACGGTTTAGTACTGCTTTCCATCCGCAGACAGATGGACAGTCGGAGAGGACAATCCAGACTTTGGAGGATATGTTTAAATTATGTGTTCTGGATTTCAAAGATAATTGGGATCAATATCTGCCATTGATAGAGTTTTCTTATAACAACAGTTTCCACTCTTCTATTGGTATGGCTCTATTTGAAGCACTATATGGTGGGAAATATAGATCTCCAGTGTGTTGGATAGAGCCAGGAGAGAAATAGCTAGAGGGGCCAGAATTGATCAGGGAAATGATGGAAAAAGTGTCTATGATTAGAGATCAGATGTAGACTGCTTTCAGTAGGCAGAAGAGCTGTGCCGATCCGAGGAGGAAAGATGTACACTTTGTAGTTGGTGACCATGTCTTCCTTAAGATCTCACCGATAAGGGGTATTATGAGATTTGGGAAGAGGAAAAAGTTGTCACCAAGGTTTATAAGCCCATTTGAGATTCTTGAGAAGATAGGTAATGTGACCTATAGATTGGCTCTTCCACCTAATATGAGCCGCGTACATCTGGTTTTCCACATCTCGATGCTACGGAAATATGTATCTGATCCATCACATATATTGGAGGTACAAGATGTGGGACTCAATGAGGACTTATCGTATGAGGAGTTTCCAGTGGAGATAGCTGATCGACAAGTCAGATAATTGCGGAATAAGGAGATCCCCATGGTAAAAGTGCTTTGAAGAAACTAGTCGATGGAGGAGTGAACTTGGGAGAGCGAGCAGGAGATGAGAGGCAGATATCCATTCTTGTTCTAACAATGAGGTATGCATTTTATTTAAATTCGAGAACGAATTTATTTGAAGGGGGTAGAATATAACACCCTAAAAAGTCCAAACTTATATGCATGAATTAATTCGCAGTATATGGTTTAAAGGCATTGAAATGATAGAAAATAATTTTAGAGACACAGTTAGAAAGCGAACAAATTACTTTTTCTAAAATCGGCAATGTCGGGAACACTGTCGAGAAATTAGTTGTCCAGTCAACAGAAGAATTTCTGAATTTGACCAAGGGGTAAAAGATCACATAAGTGTATGTGTAATTTTGGTAAAAATAAAGAGGTGAAAAACATTTAAGAACATTGAAAAAGTAACTGATGGCAAAACCGTAAATAAATGAAACCTTAAGGTGAATAATGGAAATGAGTCTGTCTAGGTTTCAGAATGACTCTGAAACTATTTTTATAAATAAGTATAAATTAAAAAAGTCTTTTGATTCCCCACATTAAAATCTAAATCCTGACAGAATTGACAAAATAAATTACAGAAAAAGTTGGGGTCAAAGTATAATTACATGAAAGTTTAAGGACCAAAAATATAATCTGCCATTATGATTTAATATATAAGCCATGCCTTAGCCATTTTCTTCTTCTTCTTTTCATTTGGCCGAACCACTTCCATTGCTTCTTCCATCCATTTCTTCATTTCCAACCAAGTTTCCTTAAAAAAATTCATAGAAAACCTAACTACAAGCTTTGTTCTTCCATTCCCTACCATTAATTTGCTTGGAAAGCTAAAGGAATTCAAGGAATAATTACTTGAAGATCTCGGCTAGGATCCCATATTGAGGTAAGAAGTTGATTTCTTTGTTTTTATGGTTCATTTAGATGATTTAGAAGTTGAATTGAATGGGTTTTAGGTTATATTGGATCAATTGATGCATTTGGATAGAAAATCCTAAATTGCCTAACCTAATTGAAGTTGTATGAATGAGCTATGTTAATTAGTATTAGTTTGTGTCAATTGATCTTAGAATATGTTAATTGGAAGCCATTAGGTAACTAATTAATGGTTGTTTTGATGTAGAAAATAAGAATTATCAAAGTTATGCATTTTGCCATCTTTGAAGATTTATGGTGGAAATCAATTTTTCAAGGCAATTAGAAGCCTTAGGTGAGTTCTATATGCATCAAATTACATGTCCTAAGCATTGGAATGTTGATTGGAATTCATTTTGTTGAACCCCATTTTGGCCAAACCAACATACATTATTCTTTGCCTTGATTTTCTTTGATTTTTCCTTTGAATTCCTTAGCCATTTTGATGCCTTTAATATTGTTGAATATTGTATAATTGATGCTTATTGTGTTATTGATAATGTGAACTTGTTGTTGGTTGAATTGGGCATGCCAAATTTGCGCAAAATCCTAACCTAATGGCTTGGCCTTTTATGCCCACCAAGTGTTTGACAAAATGCCTAGTTATTTTTGTTTTGGCCTATTATTTTGTTTTCCATAGGCCTATCATTTGAATGCCATCGTCGCCAGTGACATTGGCATGCCAATTGGTCTATCGATTTCCTTTACTGAACCAACCTTTGTTCCATACCTTTGTTGTTTACCATACCGCTTATCATTGATTTTATATCGTATATTGCAATGTCATTGGTTCCATTACTATTTGTTTTGAAAGATATTGAGCTTATTGTTATTGATGATACCATTATTGTATAATGGTGTCTATTGATATGATATTCACTTGTATTGACCTAAATGTGGTTTGACAGAGTTGCCGCTCCAACAGGGTAGTGGGTACATACTGTCAGCAATGTGCACATTGATATTGATGCCCTAGCTGGGAAGGGTTGTTGGTCCTAGCCATAAGACCTGATCAGTCTTATGCTTACTTGATATGTGATCGACTATGTGATTACACATAGTCTACGTGTTTCAGGGCCCCATATTTGTCTTATCATATGATTCCATACCACTTATATGACAATTGATATTCCTGTCAGATTCTGATATTTATTCTGTAATCCATCATGATTGATATTGTTTACATTGCTCCTTTATTATTATGTATCATTGACCCATCCTATTTGATTTGCGATGCATATAGATTTACTAAGTATCTTATATACTCACCATTTCTTTGTTTAACCATTTCAGGAGAGGAGTAAATTGCAGAATCCCTTCTTCAGACATCTGAGGATTTCTGCTTACTATCATTTCATGCAAATATTATATATTCTGTATTTTGGTATTCATGTGCTAGCTGCTCCGTGGGGTATATATGGGTTAGTTAGGATATGAACATGTATATGTATGTGATGATATTATATGGTATATGATGATCATGTGGCATGTTATTATGATTGTTACAGCCAATTAGACTAGATTTTAGAAAGAATTACATAATGAATGGTAATTAAATAAAATGGATAATTAATTGATAGTTATAGATTATGCATGTGATTCGGGATTCTACGGGTGTAAAAAATGAGTGTTCACAGCTGCCCCATCACAGTTGTCCATTTTGGATGACAGATGTGATATAGGTGAACTGGGTTGTTCCTGTCTGTTTGGAATAAAAGAATATATTCTGATCGCGTCTTGCAGGGTCTAGAGGTATATGAGTGTAATCTATCATGTTTCAGACGGCTTTCTATTTTTCTAACATTTTTCTATTTCTGTCATTTTCTGAATTATAGAAGCATCCTAGGTCTGATTTGGGCTGATGATAGCTCGATGGATAGACAAAAATCATACAAACACAGCGGAACTATCGGCACTTGATTTTGACTTGAACCGTTTCAGAAATGCAAGTTCCCTTATTTTTGCCCAAGGTTGGGGACATGATGGTCATTTTTAAGATTCTCAAAATATATAAATAGGGGTGAGGCTCTTTCATTCCCTTCACTCTCACTTTCACATTTCTTTCTCTCTCTCTAGCTTTTCTCTCTAGAATTGTTCATTCTCTCTTCATGGCTTCACATTTTGGAAGTGTTATTAGCAAAAGGGGGCACCATAGCTATGAGGCCCTGCGGGACAATCCTGACCCAGAAAATCTGCTTCAGGAGCCAGAACAGCATGTCTCTTGGGACAACAGAATAGAGGTATTTTTCAACTCTCCCTCTTTTTTTTTTTTGAAAAGTTTTGTTGAGTGAATTTCTTTTCCTTGAAAGAACACTATGCTTAGGAATAGGGGCGCTAGATCAAACTTGACTTATCTGGCTGATGCTCTATCAGTCGAAACTCCAGTAAAGTCCCTGTTAGAGCCTACTATTTTTGTATCTTTCCTGAGGGTCAAAACGAACCTTGAGAGCAATGTAGCCTTATCAAGGCTCTGGCTGAGCGGTGGTGGGATATTACCAACACTTTTCATTTTCCATGCGGGGAGCTGACAGTTACCTCGCTTGATCTGTCTATGCTGACTGGCTTGCGCTTCAAGACTCGTCATCTGGATCTCTACTTTAACTGGAGTGTCACCTTTACTCCTGAAGATATGATCTAACTTATAGGTTAGGACCCACCTTGGGATCGTATATCAGTACCTCGCACTTGGCTTCAGGCTCGGCTAATGGAGATGGAGCCATTCACTGATATGTTATTTGATACTGCTGGTATCTGATTAATCTATACAGAAGACTTCTGTACATCTATCACATGATCCAAATAGGCTGAACAACCTTTCCCAATCATCCTCCTAGCCTAAATAGCAGAAATCAGGTTAACCCTGAACTCCCATATCTCACCCTGAAATTCAAACTCAGGCTGCCCTACAGGCTGAAACTTGAGACTGATGATGCTGATTTTGGCGGGATGTATATTTGGACACACCCATCATGATACTGTTAACCTGAACATTTTGTCGAGTTTGATAGACATGACTCAGCTGGGTAGATATGACTTGATTGGCGCTATCCTGAGCACCATGTATTGGGAGAGGTGCGACTTGTCTCGGGGAGCTTTCAATTTTTATGGCGGGACTCATTTCATTTAGGAGGTATGCTCTCTGCGTCCTTTGTTAAAATGGAAGGCACCCTCTGCATCTTTTGTGAATTTATGCCTAGTCTTTTCTGACTCTCTGTCTTCAATGCTTGAAACAGGTCTGGGCTTATAAGTATGTTTCGATGTTGGCTCCTACTCTTAGCAACCCTAGGCCGAATGTCTTCCTGGCTGGTATCCGATGGAATAGGGAATATTGGACTGGCTCTGGTATGCATGAGTTCAAGACTATCCGAGCAATTTTTGGGAGCCTCAACACTTTTCAGGTATCTTCTGACTTTATCTTATTCACGTTTCCTGGTTTTTTCTCACCATAATCCTTTTGCAGGTCATGACGAAACCTTACATGGATAGGATGCAGCTGATGCTAGTAAAACTTGACCCAAGTGCCACACTGGCTTGTTCCCGACTATTGCTTCGCTCTCCACACAACAAGTTGTACTACCTAGGAGAGAGAGTCTGAGTTTAGACTATTGGTAGGTGGGTAGTTCTGGCACATCCACTAGTTGATATGAGGTGGAATTTGGACATTCATGCCCCTAATGAGGCTTATACTGGTCTTCCCACACATTTGTATGTGACTCATCAGGATAACTATGTGATAATCTGCCATACTCGTCTGATGGGACCTATAGGTGATCCATGTCGACATTTGGGACATCCATCTAGCACTGTTGGACCTTCTGTTATTCAGCAAAGTCAGGCTCAAAGCATGGGCGCATCGATAGACCCTCCTTCAACTGACCCCAGCATTATCCCTGGGACACGAAATGATCTTGGTAGGGTCGCCTTGGGCCCTAATTACTGTTTATCTGAAGATATCTTCTATACCAGTGCTCATGGTGAGATGCAGACATATCATCTTCCAGATGTGGTCCATCCTCTTGCACCAAACCTCCCTAATAACCTTGAGGTATGTTCATGCTCTTTTTCTTGGCTTTGCTTTCGAAAATGATCCTTAAGCTTATGATACCTCCTGGCCTTGCTTTCGAAAATGATCCTTAAGCTTTTGACTTTTTTTTTCTGCAGGTTAATATGGAGTGGGTCCGTCACAACTATCGTGAGGGATGTAGAATGGAGCTAGCTTTGTCAGGTATGCTAACTCGACTTAATGTTCAGACTGACCCACCTCGTCCACTGGAGGACCCCCGTCGGCGCCATCGGAGAGACTAGTGGCTTTCTTAAGCATCTTTTTTCTTGCATTGTTCTGTTTCTGCTTATTTATGAACTATGATGTACGGATGATGTTTGATGTATGCCTTATGTATGCATGTATTTATGATGTTTTAGCTGGCTACCCATGTTATGAATACGGACTAAGAAATGTTGTGTAATGCTATGTAATTTTAGACCTAAAATGAAATCGAATGCGTTAAGATGTCTAGGAAATGCCAAGGAATTTTGGAAATGTCCTAAAATGCCCCCGAAACCCCAAAAATTCAAAATTTTGCAAGAGATCCACTGAAAAAGGCACTACCGTCAGCATGAAGGGGTGGTGCCGTGTCACGACCCAACCCAGGAGTCGCAACGGTCCTAGGGTACGGGTGTTGCATAAGCTACCAGTACCTCGAAGAACCCAATTAACTATACTATATGGCATGCAAATCAGATAAATATCTTAGATAGCTTAGGAATGCTGAAGAAAATTCGAGAGCATCTCCTCTATAATATGGCTATGCCCAAAAATAAAACAAGAAAATCAGCACTTCTATAAATCATTCACAATCATTCTCAAAATAAGGATCCCTCTGGATCTCCATCAACATCTCAATACATACATATATCTGTATAATCTGTCATTTCCATATATAACATATCATATACATTCATTATATCATCATTAAGAAAAAACTATCAAGATGCAACTCAAACTTATATCTACATGCCAACATTTATATACAGTACCATGGAACTTCTATTTTGTACATTATTTACATACTCTTGTAGAGTTGAATATTTACATGAAACTAAAAAACTTCCAAGGCAGGAGTAGAGATGCCAATGGAAAGCGTGCCTCACAACTGACCTAAAAATTGTAAATCACTAAGGGATAAGTATAAAAATACTCAGTGAATCCAGATATATATAGATGTAGTAAATGCTCATGAATATGCAATTGCCCATATATGGCCTGGAGAATTCAATATAAGATGTCAAATATATAAATATACATATATTTGTAAAAATATCAAAATGGAAAATCATATAAATATCCAAGATACAAAATAGCAC
>CANXYC010828146.1:0-57720 GCA_948193065.1 Aleurites moluccanus
TACAGATAGATCTTTATATATATATATATATATATATATATATATATATATATATATATATATATATATATATATATATATATATATATATCTCATGACTAAAGAAATATTATATGCAAAATTGAAAGTTTATATTTTTCAATTTATATATATATCAACTTGCTTGATTATCTTCAAATGAGACTAAATTGAAAAATATAAACTTTCAATTTTGCATATAATATTTCTTTAGTCATGAGTGTGTATTATAATTAATATGTTAATATAGTGAATCACTACATAATGATATAATATATTAGATTGACCTAAAAATTTATCAATTAATAAAAATGCTAAGAAAAAAAACTGATTATTCTTCTTTAATAAAAATTTATTAATAAAACAATCCACATGTCATTCACTCACTTAAAAACTATTTTATCAGTAAAATAATTTAAGTGTCACTCACTCAAAAAAATCATTAGGGGCCTATATAAGTATATATAATGTATGATAATTCAAGTCAAAATGAAAAAAAAATTATTATTTATTATAAGTTATGGAATCAAATTCATTTATGGAATTAAATTCATTCTTGAATTTACTATATAATTTTAATTTTTAAATTTTAATTAGAATTCATTAAATTTTATAAATTTGGTTAATTAAGCTATCATTTTAACAAATTCTCAAAAGTTAAAGAAGGATTATGTTTTAATAATTGAAAAACAATTAGCAATTTGGCTCAGCCTCTTTCAATATTTAGTCACCGAGTGAAGAGAAACAATTATTAAAAAAAATAAAAGATGAAAAACTCACCTGAATTAGTAGAATTGAGAGAATTTGCTAGAATTAAGAGAATTTGCTAGAATCTTTAATAAATTTATTGTCTCTCTTTTGTGGAGCTGGCCTTGGCAGCCTTAGAGCTGGCTTTTTGATAAAGTAACTAAGAAAAATAAGTTTGCAAAATAAGTGTTGCAAATTGAAAACATATTGAAAGAGAAAAAAGAATGTGAATGAGTGGATTTTTGCAAAATAAGTGTTGCAAATTGAAAACATATTGAAGGAGAAAGAAGAATGTGAATGAGTGGGTTGACTTTTGGGTTTCTAATTGCTTTGAACAATATTTAACAAAATTGAATTGAACTTATCAATATCACTTTCCCATGCTGCTGTTTTTGGCTTAAATATATATATATTACACTTTTCATTTTCTGTGTTAGCTCATATATATATATATATATTCCATGGGATGGGAAATATACTCTCCGTCTCCGCCCCGTCCCTGCTAATAGGAAAAAAATATTTCCCATTCTCTGGTCCCATGAGAGATAAATTGGGAAATCTCCACCTCATTCAAGACAAATTCTCACAGAGAATGGGAATTCTCTACCTCATTGTCATCCCTATGATTAATAGTAGAGATTGTAACAGAGATTGCAACAAAGACTTAGAGGATGTTTGAATTTATTTATTTAAAATAAATATAAAATATCATTTTAAAATTTAAAAGACGTTAAATAATATTTTTTAATATTTAAATAATTAATTCAAAATATCTTTTTGAATCTTAAAAATAGAAAAAATTTTAAATTAGATATGGTAACTTTTTTTGAAAAACGATATTTTCAAAACAAAATTTTTATCCAAACAGTCCTTTAATATTAAGCCAAGATAATATGTTATAATAGGTGCAAACGTAAATAGTGTCTTTAAATAAAAATTATGAAAAATTATTTTGTGAATATTTAATTAATTAGCAATTATATTTATTAATAAATTTATCTTATGAAATAAACTCATATCAAATCACATTAAATTTTAAATTCTGATCGTTATATTATTTGTTATGTGAAATATTTTTTCATAACAGAACTGTATATGTAATTCATGTTTGTCTAAATTTTACGGTCATTGATCATCCAAAGCCAAAAAGAAAGAGCAAGTGAATTGTTGGAGAACACATTGGATAACCATAATTATTAACTCACAATTCAAATTTAGATACTTCTTAATTATTAATATATAATACAATAAGAATTTTGAAAATTAATTTAGTTTTTTTCTTTTAATTATAAAATTAATATTCATTCATTTCCAAGTGAAATAAATTTCCACTTGCGATACAATTGATATTAAAGTAAAAAATATGAACAAAAAAAGTAGAGAATACAAATGAAAAAACATGGAAATACAAAAGATGATTTTTGCTTAATGAACTATAACATGACAGGAGTTCAAGGATATTGAGTCTGCAACCATTTCAATAGTAGAAGAGGAACAAACACTTGGAGATGGGAAAAAGTAAGAGGAAAACTACAACCAAATATGCAGAATTTGGAAAACAGAAACATCTTGGATTAAAATAAGAATACCCAACTCATACTCATGGGCTCAAAAAAGGGTTTGATTCAAGCACAAGGGCAATTGATTTTCAAGATTGGACCTACCAGAAGTTTCAAGAGGTTGTAACTGGAGAGAATGCATTTTTGAAGTACGACGAGAGATCTATTTGTTCGTTGTCATACATGGTTATGAAAGGATGTTCCTGGTATTTGCATAGAAAAGATTTTGAAAAAAAAAAAAATTAATGTGATCTGACTTGGATTCTAAAGGGGACAAAATAGAGCATAGGAATTTCACATACCATTAGTTTACGGGCTGATTTTCTGTCTTTAGGGTCTTTCTGCAAGCTGAAAAAGACAATAGTATCCCATATGGGCATTAGTAAAATCATAATTTCATAGTATTGTCTAGACAAAAAGGAAAATACCAATTAAATCTACCATGAAAGTGTTAACAAGGGATAATGCCAGAAGTATTATTCCATTAAAAGAAAAGGAAAACATAAATGACATGCAAAAACCTTGTGCACATATATACATATCTAATAATTTTACTTTCTTTTAATCCTCAGAATCATAAAGAAAAGAGAAAAACATACACACCCATATAATTTATTTTCTGTTCAATTGCTTGATGCTGATAAGAAAGGATCTCCATGATAAGTAGAGACAAGGGAACAGAGTTGTGTATATTATATCATATGGAAAGCATGAAATCACTCCCTCAGACAACAAAACTATTACAGAATTATATTTTGTGGAATCACCACATAATCTTTACCATGAGGATATGAATGAGCAAAAATTTGGAGTGAATTGATCTGAAGGTGCACAAGGTGGTGGTTGCTCAACAACAGCTTCCAGAAACATAAATTCACTAGACCAAATGTCTTCATCCGGCTCTGGAAGGGAATATGGGAATTGACCAGTTGCACACTCCAGCAATACCAAACCCAGACTCCAAATGTCGCTTTTATGGTCATGAACTTCCTCGTCAGGATCATTCTCTCCCCTAATTATGTCAGGATCATCCTCTCCCATAATTCTCTCAGGCTATTAAAAAAAAAAGTCATACATGTACCAACTTTCAAATACAAGAAGAACAAGGGTGGAACTTCGAGGCTAGAGGTAAGGGAAAAGAAAATATTCTAGCAAACAGGAAAGAAAATCAACATTTCATAAGTACAATTAAATACTTACAGCCATATAGAATTGTGTCCCAACACAAGATTTTGCCTTTCCATAAGTGTGTTCAGTTTCAGCACTCACACCAAAGTCACTAATCTTAGCTTTTCCTCTCTGATTTATCAATAAATTTGCAGGTTTCAGGTCCCTGTGGATGATGTGTTTGTGATGATGATGAAGATATGATAAACCCTCGAGCAACTGCAGCAATGGAAAAGGGATAAGGAAAATAATTGGATTTTTTTTGCTATAAATAACTGAAATTTATGAGTTGTATGACTTTCCAAATTGTTTCACCTGCTTACAAATGGCTGCAAGATATCGTTCTGGAATTTTTTCAACTTTTTCCAGAAGATCTTTCAAAGTTCCACAATCCATATATTCTAAGAGAATTAAAATTTCACCATTGTCATAGAAAGATTGATAACACTTGACAACATATTGACAATTCACTGATTGATTAATTTTCAATTCTCTGACAATTCTTTTCCTTTCATCCTCCGTAAGCTTCAATTTTATAACCTGAATACAAACAAGTGGGGGCTAAATCCATGAAGCAAAGGAGCAACATAAACAGTATTAAGAACAGTTTTCACTTCAAACCACCTGTTTATCTCAAATTAAGGTATATTTAAAGAGCCACTAAAAGATATCTTAACTCCCAAAGTTGAGAACAGTAATAGTCCGCTCTAAATGTCAGAACATATTCAGGACTCGGTGAACAAAAAACCAGACCAATCGAAAACTGAATCGAACCAAACCTAATTTATATATATATATATATTTTAATAATTATATATTTATTTTATTGAAAAAACTGAAATAACAGAATAACCGAACCAGAAATTGTCGGTTGGATTCAATTCGGTTAATTTTATAAAAATTAATTCTGATTCAATTCGGTTCGATTCAAATTTTTATTTGATTTAGTTTTTTAAAATTTCAGTTCAGTATTTTGGTTCAATTCAAACCAAACTGAATGGATGCTCACCAGGGCAAGATAAATAGATGGTAAATTTTTTTTAAAATTAAGGCAATACACATGAATTACACATTATAAGCAGCATACATAATAATAGTCTCCATTCTTAAAATTTTGATGTAGAAAATCCATCTTTGAATGAATAAAAAAAGACAAGAGCTTGCAAGTAATAAAAGACAATTACAAATATCACATAAAACAAATTAATAACAACAAGAAGGCTAATATTCTTTTAAGTGCATAACCAAGAGAATAGGTGATAAAAGCAACAGATTAGTCTTGAATTTAACCATACCTTCAATGCATAAAACTCGCCTGTCTCTTTGTGTTGCATCAACCGCACAGTTCCACTACTACCAATCCCAATGATCTTAATGCGGTTTAGATATTCTAACTTCAACTGGTTGTCTGGAAGTGGCTGAAGACAGGCGTGCAAATAAAACAAAAAAAAAAACTTGTTTTTTTTTTTTTATATGTAATAAATAATAAATAATATGCTTTTATGTTTCTTTTTTTTACAATTGAACAAGAACAAAATGGATCCAAATGGGATGTTTATAAATTTTATAAATTTCAAAAAATGATATAAAATCAGTACAAATGTCCTTCAAGCACCACCAAACGCTTAACCTCACTATATATAAAGAAAATTCACAAAAGTCAGCTTTTTCCTAGACTAAAACTAGAATTAAACATCATCAAATAATTCCTTAAAATAATTAGAAACAAAATCTTACAGTTTCAGTTCCATTTTGGGAGTCAATTATAAGTCCGTTGCGATTCACACGCAGATCGCCATCAACAAACGTACCTCCTGGGGTTCTGCATCCCACCAATTAGCCTCCAGAAATTAGACAAAAGTGTAATTCGTATACATCAGAGGATAAAGAAAGAAAAGTAGCAGACTTACAGGTACTTGGAAACTTCATCAGAAGGAGCGATAGAGACATTAGCCCTCCTCATCTTGATGATCGATACTTAATATTGCTTTGTTCAGCTGTTTCTTGGAGAAGGGTTTTGGAGCAGAGTATGTGCAAGTCTTTGAATGGGAAAACAATGACTTGTTAATTCTTATATGGTTGGAGTCGTCGTAACGTTAAGGTAAAATACTATTTAATCCTAAAAATTTAGTGTAATTAATATTTAAATTTTTATATTTTTAAAAAATAATTATTAAATTACTTATATATGATTTCGTTATTATAATTCATCATTTTCTTTATTTGACTGTAAAATATAATTAAAAAAATAAAAATATTTCTTATTTTTTTTTTTTTTTTTTTTCGTATCATTCTATTCAAACTAATCTCAAACATTATTTACTTTTTTTCATAATCAAACATTTCATTCTTCACACAATTTAACTAAATACAATACTTATATATAAATTTTATTTTTTTTAATTTCAATAAACTCAAAATTTATATAATTAATTAATTTATTAATTAACCATAAAAAAATTAAAAATAAAAAAAAACACAAAAAAAAATATGAATGTGAGTTTTTTATAATAAAAAATGAGAAAAAAATGAAAGAAATTAAAATAAAATGAGGAAAAATAGAAAGAAAATAAAAAAAATATATATAGAAGTTGAAGATGAAAGCATTTTAGAAAAATAATTTAATTTTTATTTTTTAATAAAAAATTTAAAAAAAAACAATGAAATGATAATTTTAAAGATTTAATAATTATTTTTTAAAAATATAATAATTTACGTGTTTATTTCACTCAATTTAAAAAATTAAATAATATTTTACTCTGACATTAATTAGTTTGTGATCTGTAAAGACCTGGTCAGCATTCAGAGCGCGGGAAGACTTTTTTTATAGTTTATTTAGCTCATTTAGCTGTAAGGAAAAGTAATAATGAGAATTTTGATGATTATTAAGGGAATTTGAATTTATTTAAAATGAATATAAAATATTATTTTGAAATTTAAAAAATATTAAATAATTTTTTAAGTTTTTAACAGATTAATTTAAAATATAATTTAAAAATTTAAAAATAAAAAAAATTTAAATTAAATATATCAATTTTTTTAAAATAATATTTTTAAAAATTTATATTTTAAAATTTCATTTTTATTCAAATATCTCGTAAATTACACTTCGAATAAAGCATTGTATTACATAGGTATATAAATTTTATATGTATAATTATCCATATTAGTGTCCTTAATTAAATATGATGCTAATGGGTCATTACCACTAAATTTCAATTTTTCATAAGCAAAATTACTCAATTTACTTGATTATCATATATGATTGACAGCGACAATTTGAATAGAAATGATGAATTAAATGTTTGGAATTCAAATAATCACTGTATAAATATAATATTTTTAATTTGTATTCATGTGATTTATTTATAAATTTATTTAAGATTAATTATAATTTTTTTTAATAAAATAATTCAATACATTAATTATTTCTGACATTTTAAAATATGTTAACTCTTCTTAACGAATTTCATAATATATTATTAGATTATTCCGTTTAATTTTAGCGTTAATTAACTTTAAAATGATCAATAATAACAGTAAAAAAATAAAAGGTAAGAGTATTTTTTTATTTTTAATTAATTATATCTTATTTTTTACTTTAAAAAATATTTTTTAAGGTTAAAAAATATATTTTCATATTTTTTGATAAGTTTGAAATAAAGAAAATATTTTTTATTTTATTTTTTAAAAAATAAAAAATTTGAAAATAACAAATAACAAATAAAAAATAAAAATATTTTAAAAAATATTTTTACTTTTATTTTTAAATTTATCAAAAATATAAAAATGACTTTTTTATTTATATTAAAATTTTTAAGAAGAAATTATTAATTTCTTCTTAAATTATTTTTTAAAATAAAAAATTAAAAATTAAAAAATTAAAAATATTTTTGTTTATTTTTATTTTAAAATTTTTCAAAAAATATGAAAATAAATTTTTTAACTTTTAAAAAATATTTTTTAAAATAAAAATAAAATGTAATTAATTAAAAATATATAACAATGATATTTTTATCTCTTATTGATTATTTTAAAATTGATTAACGATAAAATTGGACGAAATAATATATTAGTACATTGGAATATTTATTAAAAGGAAGTTAATGTATTTTTAAAATATAAGGAGGACTTAATATTTATGATATTTTACAAAATATAAATAATAGTTAACCCATTTACTTACTTGATTTTGTCTGAATTATTATTTTTTAATCACTGCACTTTTATATTTAATTGAAAATGGAGGAAAAAGGGTTATAACCACTAATGGGAGACAGATAATAAATAGAATAGTCTATTTTATAGTTCAATTTGCTTTTAGGTATGTAATGACAGACTCTCTCCCTCCAATGAATAATTTAATTTAATTAAACCACTAATGGGAGACAGATAATAAATAAAATAATTTGTTTTATAGTTCTTTCTTTAATTTAATTTGCTATTAGCTCCTATGAATAATTTAATTTAATTAAATCATTAATGAAAAACAAATAATCTATTTAGAGGTTCATTGATAACTGATTCAATAATTACGAAAATATTATTATATTTTAAATAAATATCATTGTTTTTATTTTTTTATTATGATTATTTTTTAAATTTTGATTCATTATTACATTGTACTCAGCGAAAAAACTGTCGAATCATATATTTTTAGGATCCAAATATATATATAAATATATATTTTTATAAATTATTCAGTATTCGATTATTATATTTTTCTTGAGCTAGTAAGCAAAGGCTCCCTAGAAAAAATTTACCAAAGGTTTCACCTTGGAGACCTCGAAGTTTCTGTGTACACCAAGCAGATACTGGAAGGTTTAAAGTATCTCCATGAGCGAAATGTCATCCACAGGGACATTAAATGTGTGAACATATTAGTAGATGAGAAAGGAAGGGTAAAAATTGGAGATTTTGGATTGGCAAAGGTGACCAAATTAAGTACTCTTATTGCAGGGGAACTCCGAATTGGATGGCACCTGAGGTTTTTAATCCAAGAAGAGGAGGGTATGGACTTAAAGCTGATATATGTAGCCTCGGTTGCACTGTGTTGGAGGTGTCAACCGAGGAAATTCCATGCTCTGATTTCGAACGTGTGGCTGTAATTTATAACATTGGAAAGGGTAATCTACCTTCTCTTCTTAATTCTGTTTCTGGGCATTTATGAGATTTTATCGTGCGATGCCTGCAGGTTAATCCAAATGATCGTCCAACTGCTGCTGAGCTTTTAGAGCATTCATTTGTAAAGACGTATTGCTCTTAGCATTTTTCCAATCTCATTCAACTCTTAAAATTTTGTTTCAACCTGAATTGTAAAAAAAAAAATTCAGCATTCGGGAACATTTCTTCACTCTGCTTCCTGGAAAAAGATTCCACCATAGCTAGTACCTGGTAGAGCTATGCGGTTGAACTACTATTTTCTTCATTTTGACTATTCTAGGAGGCTCCTTTCTCGACATTAGCTTTCAATTTTGTTCAATTTTCTGGGAAAATTCGTTTTTTGTGGACCTTCAGCCATTGTATAATGTAGTTGGAGTAAACTCAACTGTTACTTTCAAAACAATCTTTTGCTTTCAGCGGGACCTGAACTAATCTTTTGGGTTATTGCTTGATGAAATCTAGTTACATTATTTTGACTGTCATTAGTTGTTTTTCTTGGTTTATGAGGAGGTTATCAAAATTAAAATACAAACCAACTTTAGTGTCCGTTTGGCACAATTTACGAAAAAAAAAAATAATTTTTTTTTGTGTGAGAGTTGATTTTGATTAAGTGTTTGATAAATATTAAAATTAATAAAATAATTATCTAAATAGCTAAAATTCGACTATTTTGATAAGTTAGAAATTTGAACTTTTCAAAAAAGCTGAATTTTAGATTAAATGCGTAGCTAATTTTAAAAAATTAATAGACAAAAATATCCTTATAAATTTATAAATAGTTTTTAAATTATATTTTACCCAACACAAACATATAGTTAATTACTTTTAATAATATCACTTTTAGAAAAATAATTTTTTTTCATATGAAAAATTATTTTTATAAATTGTGTCAAACTAGAACTTAATCAATTTTGAAGGTTTTTAACAGTTATCGAATAAGTTACCATAAGGAAATGATTTTGCAAACCTGCAATCAAAGTCCCAATTAAATTTGATGATGTCTACAAATTTATTTTTTCTGGAAAAAGATTCTGAATTGAAAAAAAATTAAACGAGTGGTCTTAAATTTTGCCAATTAATTATCAATTTTCCACAAATTATAAACACAGATTTTCGTTCAGTTCTTAAAGAAAAAGAGGGATTTTGTAGTTGAAATTTCAACAAGTTGGATTAGTTATAATTTGAAAATAAATTTCATTATTAATTTTAAATATAAATTACAAAAGGATAACAATTTAGTTGAAATATGATAAATTTATCATACCATTGTGCAAAACCTCGTTTTGTGAAATAAATTGAAAGTAACAACTTCATAAAAAATTCAATTTAACACTCAAAATTCATTAATTTTTATCAATGTTAAATACTCAATTAACTTAAAACTCTATCTTGATATTTTGGATTCTTAAGATGTATATATTTCTCCATTAACTTTTTTAAGTTGCAAAATATTATTAAATTAAAGATTTATGAGAAAAAATTATAATACACAGTATACGATAATATAAATAATTTTATATTTGAGAGTTTAATTAATTTAAATAATAAAAAATATTAAGAAATTAATTATTTTTTTAAACTTGTGTTTTGTATCCTCTAAAAAAATGAATAATAAAATTTTCTTATTTATTATTAAAAATAATTTTAAATAATATTATTTTATCCTTAACTACTAATATTTTTTCTTATCTTTTAAATTTCCAAACAAAAAGTATTTATTAATTTTCTCATAAATTAAAAATCATCATTTCCTTATTAAAAAAAAAAACCTCCCCAAAGAATATATATATATATATATATATGAAATTTGCATTTTAAAATTTGGTGAACTAGAGGATAGCCACGTATACGAAAAAAATGATCCAATAAAGCCATAACACGTGCATACACTTAGAATGAGCCACAAAACATACACACCACGACCACATGGGCTGGAGCCCAAATTGCCGAATGCCCTGACCATTTAAAACCATATTCTAAAAATTGTTTTCTCAATAACAAAATCACAAAACCCACCGAATAATTCCATTTCCTTTTCACTGTTCACATCCGCTGTCCGATGACGATGACGACGGCGTCGTTTGTTAACAGAGCAGCAGCTGGAGCTGGAGGAGCTAGTTCCGCCGGAAAAACAGTAATGATAACCGGCGTGAGCAAAGGACTAGGTAGAGCCCTAGCTTTAGAACTAGCTAAGAGAGGCCACACAATTATCGGCTGTTCTCGTGCTCAGGATAAGCTTAATTCCCTTCAATCGGAGCTCCCCTCCGACCATAATAACCACCACCTCCTTCTCAACGCCGACGTGGTATTTTTTTCCTTTTTTTTTTTTTTCAAATTTTCAAAAAATTTTGTTCTTTATTTGATTAATACAGTTTTTAATTGCTTAATTTTGATTGTTATTAATTTTTAGAAATCTAATAGTAGTGTTGAAGAGCTCGCAAAAGTAGTCATGGAGAAGCAGGGCGTTCCAGATATTTTAGGTATTCATATATAATTTTTTTTTCCTTTTTCTTATAATTAAATTTTATACCTTTTTTTTTTTAATTTTAGTATGTTAATTTTTTTTTTTGGATCAGTGAACAATGCGGGTACCATTAACAGAAATAACAAGATTTGGGAAGTACCAGCAGAAGAGTTTGACACTGTAATTGATACAAATGTGAAAGGAATAGCAAATGTTTTGCGTCATTTCATCCCCCTAATGTTACCCAACAAGCAAGGAATTATTGTTAACATGTCTTCTGGATGGGGAAGATCTGGTGCTGCCCTGGTAAAATGAATTTTGCTTGAGTTGATTTTTTGTAGCTTTGCTCTAACATTTTCCTTTTTAATTGAATTTTTTTTTGTGGATTATTACATTTGTAATAAATTTAGTGGGAAAATCAGTATAAAAATGTGGTGTAAATTTTAATTTTTGTTCGTTCGAGCTAATGCTAAAAAGATTGTGATTTAAAACTTTAGATGCTAATGCTGGGATTAAGTGTTAGAGATGACAAAGATAAAAACAACAAAAAGGAATTAAAGTAATAGAAAGCTAGAATGGTCAATGAACGGTGGGTTTTGTTTGTAATGTCTGCTGGTATTGTCATCATTATAGTAATAGGAAATTTTTTGGTAAAAGTATCTTCTCTGTTTTACAATAGGTTGCTGCTTTTTTTTTTTTTGTACTGCATTTTCCGGGATTTTCATTTGATTATATTTTTACCAGGTTGCACCTTATTGTGCATCTAAATGGGCTGTTGAGGGTTTGACTAGATCAGTTGCAAAGGAGTTGCCTGATGGAATGGCAATTATTGCACTTAATCCTGGAGTAATACACACTGAAATGCTCCAGTCATGCTTTGGCACTTCTGCTTCTCTGTACCAAGCACCAGAGGCATGGTACTTAGTTTTACTAATAATTAGATTTTTCTGTTAACTTGTATTTATTTTAGTGTAATCAATACTTTGATAAATTGCCTGCCCATTGTTCAAATGTTTACAAAGTTTGTGCATATGATTATATAAATTTCAGAGAACGAAAAGTTGCAAATTATTATTAAATTGAGCGCCAATATCGTGTTAGCTCCAGTTATGAACACAGTAAAATTTGAAACCTTATCCTTATATGCTTGTTGGTTTCATGCTGCTGTTGGTCAATGTATGCAAAATGGCTTCCATATGCAGACATGTCCCCTGGTGACATTTGGGTATGACATCTAGTCAGATGCGTGCTGAGTAGGTTCACACATAGATGTGTGTTTCACAGCCTTTATGAGTTGATCTTGCTTATTGATACTTACTGTGAAAATCCTATAGATCTTTCTGATTCTTAACCTCTTGTTCATGAATCACAGGGCTTCAAAGGCAGCTACAATGATACTCAATCTAACAGGAGCTGATAATGGTGCATCTCTCACTGTGTAATTAAAGTTTCTGCAGCCAGCTACAACAATGCTCAAACTGAGGCAGATGATATCACATCTTTCACGCTCCAACAATAGTTTCTAATTAGCACTCAGGCATTTTTCATTATGATTAGCATTCAGGTATTTGTTCATCATGTTTGTATCGCTCCTTTGCAAGCCAAAGATTCATCCCGCCTTGGATTATAAGCGATTCCCTATTTTTTCTGGGAAGAGTCTTTAGGTGGAGGAGGAACTTACCATGTTTATTGGTAAAATGTTTATTGGTAAACTTATATACACTATTTGGACCAGGCAAAACAATGTAGCTGCTAATATGAAAGGTCTGATTATTTTATGTTTGCACCAAGGGAAATTCTCCCAGGATCTCTTGTTTATGAAATCACCTAGAATGATGACAAATCGAGGAAATGATGACAAATTGAGGTATTTCGCTGATTGAAAATGTAACTCGGGAAAGATCCAATCATGGTACTTTGCATTGACATGCTACATTTGATGTTGTTAATTAGGTTTTTTCCTCTGTACTTAAATTTGTCTCTGTTATTTGTTCAGCAGTTTTAGCATTTGCCAATGTAAAAGATCCTCAGAATTTGCTGTTATTCACCTGAGAAAGCAAGTGTTTCTTGCACTGTTATGAAGGTAATGTACTAATCCTGATGGTACTAATGGATTCTCCTAGCCTTCTAGACACCTTATTCCTGTACAAAATCATGGAATGGCTTGGGAAGAGGACGGTAATGAGATAAACTGCTGTTGATTTTGTAGAGAAACACGCAAGAAACCCATTTCTCTCTCTAAAACGTATAGATTTTTCACTTTCTTTAGGGTTTATAGAAAGAGAAAATACCATAAAAGAGAGAATCACCTAGTTTCTTCTCATCGGGGTCCTCAATCTCATTCAATTTTCTCACTGAACCCATTTCTCCTTCATGACCACACAAAGAAAATACCAAAAAGAAACTTATTTCTGCAAAAACCACAACAAAGAAATCAAGAAAACGCCTAAAAGAATCTGTTTTCAGAGAATCAAGAAAGAATGGGTTCTTGATTTTTCTTGGGTTGTAGGGGAGGGTTTTGTGCTCTGAATGCTTATGTTGCTTATTTATAAAGGAACAAGTGGCGGGAAAAGTTTGTTTCTTTTTGGGTATTTTGGGAAGTAAATTTGTTAAGAAACCCTAATTGGGTAATCTAAATAGAGAGTGAGATTTTAAGAAATTAATTTCTGCTGTGTGTTTACTGCCTAATGGCGTAAGAAAATGGCAATAAAATCTGGATTACGAAATAGTAAAAAAAATGAGATCGAAATTACTTTTATACCCTTGATTTACCAATGTAAAGTGAAAATCCTCCAATTATAGATAGTACTAATTGTGTAATCTTGCTAATATATTTTGTTTTCTGTGTAATCAAGTGACTGAAATCCTCAAGGATAGAGATGACAGGTTCACTTATCTAATTTGGGGATAGCAATACCGATCAACCTTAGTTAATAATACTGAATTTATGTCCAAAATTAAGAATTTTTTAATTTAAATTCTTTAAAAAAAAAATAATGGCAATGGCAATGGCAATTGGAGAAGAATTTTTTTAATTCTTTTTTTTTTCTTCATTAAATATAGAAATAGGAGCGAGGCAAAATAAAAAAAATAATAATAATAATTAAACAAATGTGTATTTTTATATTATATTTTTACAACTTTAAATGATTAAAAAATAAAATTTATATATATTATTATTAAATATATACATATACATTTTATAATATTATTTATCAATATGGGTAGAAAGCAAATAAATGCACGACATATATATATTATATATATAATAACTATTTCATATTTTAAAATATTAAATTATAATTATAATATAAAAATGTGTTAAAGTTAGCAAAGTGAAACGAGTTTTGTCATCTCACTTGATCCAATATATATATATATATATATATATATATATTTGTTACAATAAAAATAAATCCATTTGTTAATTGATAAGAAGAGAAAAAGAGAGTTTTTCAACAACTTTTACTAGTGTTTTTTATCATATTTTGTGTTTATTTTTTATCTCATATTTTTTCTTATATATTATTTTTTTAAAATATTTTATCAATTTATATTTTTTTATAAATAATAAAATATATAAAATAATAAATAAAATAAAAATGAAACAGAAAATATGAATTAAATAAATAAATGATTTCTAATTTATTAAAACTTAAATATTAATATACCCTGTTTAATATATATATATATATATATATATATATAGATATATATATAGATATTTGTTACAATAAAAATAAATCCATTTGTTAATTGATAATTAGAGAAAAAGAGAGTTTTTCAACTACTTTTACGAGTGTGACAAGTAACGGTTTAAAATTTTTTATCATATTTTGTGTTTATTTTTTATCTCATATTTCTTTTTATATATTATTTTTTTAAAATATTTTATTAGTTTATATTTTTTTATAAATAATAAAATATATAAAATAATAAATAAAATAAAAATGAAACATAAAATATGAATTAAATAAATAAATGATTTCTAATTTATTAAAAATGAATTATTCTTATATCCTGTTTAATTTATAGATCCCAATTAAAAATTTATACAAACTAATATATATAATATCTTTTTATTATTTTCAATTGGCAGTTATATAATAAATTTAACCCATATATTTTTTTTTTATATTAGTATTTAAAATTATAAAAGGTAAATTTAAATTTAATAAAAATAATAATAATAATCCATATAAAAACATTTTAAGAAAACATAAATAAATAAATTATTAATAATTACATAATAAATAACAATGATTTGAATTTTCTCACCCAAGCTCAAGAAAAAAATTAATTAAAAAAAATTATATATAAATTATTAGGAATTGAACAATGAAAATAGAACTTAGGAGGCCAGAAATCCAATGGTTCTGAAAATCTCAACTTCAAGCTATTTTAGAACCATTAGTAGATTAGTTTGTCAACTCAATTATGTTACACTTTAAGGTAATGTATAAATATCATATATTAGTCTCAAGCTTTTTCTGTCTTTTATATACAGTCTCATTAGCAAATTTACTTAATGCATCAGTCTATTATACAAAATCTACGAGAATTAAACCATAAACACATTGTAAAGAATTATGATGCACCATTGCTTATGCTTGATTATTATAATAATGATTAACCCCATCACTTTTTTTTACAGGATATTCTCATTACTTATTTTGGAATAACCTTAATCATAATATTCTCTCCAACTCTTTCTCGTATTCAAGCTTAGAAAAACTAGCAATGCGGGTCAGTGTGAAATTACTGAAATGGTAAGAGAAGCAATACACTTCTACTCCCTCACCAATCCCACGCCAAAACCTGTCCCCAACATTCTCTACTAATTACACAAAATCAATATACAATAGACATGCATTGACAAATACATGGAATGGATCCTCTTTCACCACCTTCAACAGGCATATTCACATCTATTAACAAATAGATACATAGTTTGTTTCACACTTTAAGACTAGACCCTGACAAACAACAATTATCAAATTCATCTAACGCATTCATAAAACTTCTGGTCCATCACCTTAATAATCTTATATATATTATATTTGTTATCTCTAAACTTACTTTTTAATTTACGACTATTTTTAAATTTTGATTTATTGCATAAAAATTTTCAAATTATTATTTTATCATATCAGCAATCTTTTTATCAATTTTTTGATAAAATATGATTAAAAAATCTTACGTAACTTCTATTTATTATTTTTAAATATTATTTTACTTTTTTCAATATGTCACATAATTTTATCTTCCTTTCCTCACTCTTTCACTTTTTTTCTTTTTCTTCATCCATTCCATCAAATAACTCCACCATCAAATCTATCACTTTTTCATTGTCATCCATTATCTTCTCCAATAATTCTCTACTCTTATCTTTTCTTTTTGATTAATTTATTAATTTTTATGGTTTTTTCTTATTAAAAAAAATATATCTTTGAGTTTTAATATAAAAAATTAAAAGGTATAATTATCTATTTATTTTATAAAGAAATAAGAAATTAGAATTTAAAACTCATATGGGTATCTAAATTCTAAAGAAGATGAAGTATTTATCTTCCATTGCCATTAATGTCATCCACAATTGTGCCATATTTCTCTCTATTTTTTTTCAGATTACAAAAAATATTTATTCTTCATTGCCATCAACCCTTTTTTATTTTTATTTTAGATCTGTTTCTCCTCCAACTTGCAATAGTGAGAAGTAACTTCATGAGACAATAACATAATGACAAGATCAGATGTGTTTTATTGGGTTTTGTGGAGTTCACTTAGAGACTTATTAAAGGAGCACCATCGAGAATGATGGTCAAAGAAGATGGTGGTTAGCGGTGGCGATGTGATGCTATTGGATAGCGACAGTAATCACTAGACTGGTGTGATTCTTGGTGGCCTATCGGTGGAGGACTTGGTGGCTTTGACAACGATAACATGGAAGCAAAAACAATAAGTAAAATTGGCTTGATTTTTCCATTCATCAATCAAATTCATATTTGGGTTTTCTTATATTGTGAAATCTAAGCTATAATACTTTCTCTAAATTTTCTTTTGATATAGAAAATCAGTTTGTTGGCACAATATTACCCTATCAAATTGATTGTCACCGTCATCCAAAATTTGATATGAGTTTTTTGCAAGAGTAGATGGCATTAGAAAAGAAATGATTTGTGTATTGTGAATTGATGGGTTTAGATTGTGATGTTTATATAATGTAAGGTTTTAAGAGGATATATATGGAGATATATGAGATTTTATCAAAAGTAATTTCATAATTTCAATGTTTAATGGTTGTTATTGAAGAAATATGCGAAAAAAGTGTTTGATTGTTATTATTGAAGAATAAGATGAAGAAAAAGGAGGAGGAGGAAGAAGTAGTATATGCATGGTGATAAAATGATATAAAGTAAAAATTTAATGTGATTGATTGAAAAAAGTAAAAATAATTAATAAAAATCATGTCAGATTTCTGAGAAAAACTAGCAAAAAGTTCACTTTCTTAAAATGTGATTTCTTAAAAAATTTATCTTTATTTGGATTGAAATCATAAATTTCAAAGTGCATTTAAAATAAATTATAAAAATTTTTTTTTTTCTTCCCATTATTTCTCTTTTAATAATATTAAAAAAAATTAACAAATAGAAAAACCAAACAAAATAAGAGAAATTTAAATTTTCTATTTTCTATTTATTTTTCTTATTTAATTTCGCACCAAACAAAGCCTAAAAGAACCCACTAATATAAATCCACTAACATCCTACTAATACACATCTAATCACTAATAAACTCAACACAAAAGTTGTTACTTTTATAAAAAGAAAAAAAAGCATAAGCATAATATTGTAAAACATTCAAGAAATAATAAGAACTAGCTATAACGATTAAATTATCCCAACAACAAAATTAAGCAATTGGTCTATGAAGAAGAAACCTCTTCACAGCCAAAATTAACAAAAATTCATTAACATTTTAGATCTCAAAAACCAAAATTCAAACTCAAACACATAACATCCAACTCAACGGTAACTTTTCTGGAACCTGGCACGAGCACCACGACCACCAAACTTCTTTGGCTCGCAACGCCTAGGATCAGCCACAAGCAGTGTTCTATCATACCTTACCAAAATGTCTTTGATCTCCTTCTTGCTCTGCTCGTCCACATACTTCTGGTAAAAGGCAACAAGAGCTTTAGCAATGCTCTGACGGATAGCGTAGATCTGAGAGGTATGACCACCACCCTTGACGCGAATACGCATGTCTACGCCGGAAAAACGGTGTCGTCCTAAAAGGAGAATAGGTTCATATGCTTTGAAACGGAGGATCTCAGGCTCCACAAGCTCGATTGGGCATCCGTTGATCTTGATTAGACCTCTCCCCCGCTTGCAGTAGGTGACGGCGACAGCGGTCTTCTTGCGGCCGAAGCACTGGACGGACTCGATTGGTGCCGCTGCTGCCATTGTTAGGGTTTTAGAGTGAAACGCAGGGGACACAAAGCTTACGAGAAAGAAAATGGAGGGGATAGCGAGTTTAATATAGTAGGGTTTTTAGAAAGCCATTAGAAATATTAATAATTACGAAAGAAAACGTTGCGTTTTGCTTACAAAATCTCCATCATCAGATTTATTTTATATGAAAAATTAAATTATATAATTACAAACACAAAAAATAAATAAATAAATAAAAATCTGGCACCATTACTTGCCACGTGGCATTGTATTTTAAAGCTGTTTTTGTATTTCTTTTTATTTTTATTTTTATATTAACTAGTTTTTGTTTGGGTGTTGAGAAACATATACAGAGAAATCAAATCAATTGGGAGCTGACAGTGTGTGGCCATGGCAGCAGTAGTCAGCTACTGCAAGTCTTCGCCATTTCTCGGCCAATTCCCATCTCACTCTGTAAACCTCTCTCTCTTTCTTTCTCTTGTTCTTTTTTGTAAATTATACATGTTTCAGTATTTTAGGCAATACTGATATTACTATATCTGAACTGGGTATGAACTTCAGTTATTTAACCCGATATATTGGTTTTCTATTATTTCCTTCACATATTTCGTCAAAAGATTGAATTTTGTGTTCTGGGTATTTTTTTAGTCGTGTTAATACTGAGTTGTTTTGTATAGAATTCAAGCTAAATTGACATGAATTAGGTCATTGAACTGTTTATTGATTGGATTATAAAAGGAAAGGTCTGTTTTCTTTCTTGAGTGCACAAATTCACATGATCTGATAAAATCATGGACTAAGTTATTATTTTGCTTCACTTGGAAATTCAACAAAAGAAGTAGCTCTCTCTACCGCTCTGGTCTTTTCCTGAATATTTGGTCAATATAGTTGCTAATCTGAGTATAGTTATATTAACTTTGTTCCACGTAGTTAAATTAAGAAAATGATTGTTCAATTGATCAGAACATTATCACTTTTGTTTTATGTTTCTCTCTCTGATCTTTTGTGTGTATATGCTTGCACATGTGCAGTTCTATTTTACGAAGATCCTCATTTGATTCTTGTATTTGTAGGGAAAATCATCATCCAGACCAAGAGTCAGTAGTTCAGTGCAGGTGGGAAAAATTAGTGCATTATTTTGGGGATCAAAGAAGTCTGTAGAGCCAAGAGTATCAGATTTTTTGGTGCAAGATTTAACTCTAACAGGGTCAGGCTCAGAGGTGTTTGCATTTGATATTCTCATATTAATCATAACTGTTTGGTGTCTTTCTCCTTATGTTTAGCATCTAATTCCAGATTAGTGATTTTAAATTCAGGGGGTTTCAGGAAACCAAGTGATACCTAAAAAGATTTCAATTTCAGTGATTTCTTCTATCTCTGAGGTCTCGCCAGATGGATGGGATGCCTGCAATCAGGATGCCACTGGCCCTGAAAAACTTAATCCATTTCTTACCCATGGTTTTCTTTTGAACTTGGAAGATTCACATTCTGCTGTGAAGGTTAAGAATGCTTGTTTCACACAAAGTTCTCCAAGTTTGTACCATTAATTGTTGGTTTACCTATCATTTACATAATAAGAATGACATCAATATTTCCAATTCTAGATTGGGTCTGATTTTGAGAAAAAATTACAATCTTACTTTAGATAGGGACTGTTCCGCTCATCTTTGAGTGAATCTAAAAGGCTGCATGTCAGTGTATTTTACTCCTCACCTTTCACTGTGACAGTGACCACTTCAACACCCCAAAAGATTGTTTGAGTGCTAGAGGAATTATTTAGCTTTAGATGTTTTATTTGATTGATGATATTAAGCTGTATGAAGAATATAGTTAAGCTTGAAAATTTCACTTATTTCCTAATTTTTCACTTTAACTGATTCCAGGAAACTGGATGGATGCCTAGCCACATTGTTGCTAAGGATGAATGTGAAAATATTTTAGGTGTCGTTCCATTATATCTTAAGAGGTTCAGTATCCACTATGTCCATACAACAATGCTTCATGTAGATTCTTTTACAATTCTTTCAGAGCTTCAATTGAAGCACTTCTATTGCTTAGGTGTTATCTCATCTATTTTGATTTGAATGTACAGCCATTCATATGGTGAATTTGTTTTTGATCATTCATGGGCTGATGCCTACTATGGCTTTGGATCAAGATATTATCCCAAGTTTCAATGCTGCGTACCCTTCACTCCAGTAACTGGTCCAAGAATATTAGTCCGTGATAGCCCATTCAGAGATCAAGTTTTTGACATTATAGTTTCTACCCTAAAGGATATGACAGTGAAGGTATTGACAAAATCACATTATTGCAGCTTTCACTCATGTTCTTATTCTGTGTTGTGATAACTAGCAAATTCAAATTTATTCCTCATAAATTATCCTCTCTCCCTTTATCTCTTAAATTCTATCTAAACAGTTGTTTCTCACTTAAATGTTTGATGAGACACATTTCAGAGTTCAATTCTGTTGCAGAGTTCAAGTAATTTTTAAATCTTCTAAAGAACTTGTCAGTTTGTTACGTTGGGATCACATACTTGGACTTTTAGAGTGTTCTATACTTCATTTACTGTAAACTCAGAAATTAATTTACTGTTTAAATTGTATTATTCTTCCTTATTGATATGGTATTATACCATATGACAGTCTCAGGTTTCATCACTGCACATCACCTTTCCCTCTGAAAAAGAGTGGCACAAACTGAAGGAAAATGGATTCCTGCAGAGGATTGGAATGCAGTACCACTGGAAAAATCGTAATTATAAAAAGTAAGTGAAGCAGAAGCTGTTTTGTTAGTTGTGTTAACCTTAAAACATATCACTCTGCTCATTCTATGTTCAACTCTGATGCTGAGTTTTTTTGCTTACTCATCCAGCGTAAGTGAGAGTATTCGTGGATTTGCTTAAGATTTTTTGGCGCACATATTATTCATTTTTGAGTATTATATAGGAGAATTGGTTCCCATTCATACCAAAATTTTCCATCTTAAAAATTAAGATGACTTTTCTCAAATTTTGCATTAGAAGCCAATCTTCTTTTAAAAACCTTATGGATTCATGAAGATTAAACATCATAAAGAGTTTATTAATGATGTGATGAGAATGATTTTGTGTAGTAGATCCCATAATTTGTTGTTTAATTTTCCTCCCAGCAGCATATTTTAAGTCTTACAATGATCATGCTTAATTTCTTTATGTTCCTCAGTCAAATGTGTTAAAATTGTTATAAATATGTCCATTATGTAATGCAGTTTTGACGAGTTCTTGATGGATTTGAAGCAAAGTAAAAGGAAAAATATTCGTCAAGAACGCAAAAAGGTGCATCTTGTTTCTTCATGCATACCAGTCCTTGTGTGAGTTTGAATTGGATTTGTCATGCCACCTTGCAAAACCTATGCCATTATGTCTCAGGATAAATTGGTCTTCATCTTTTGCAAATATGGACTTATTTGATACTAGTAAACATACATGCACATGCACATGTTTTTGATCGCGAAGAACTCTCCCTCTCTGTCTTCACATTTTGTATGGTTTCTTCATCATTCAAAATGACATTAAGAATGAATTCTTTGTTGTAACCTAATGAAATCAATGTAGATTAGTGCCAGTTAAGATTATCTGCAAGGTTCATATCTTGGTCTCAATCATTTGTATTGTAAATATCAGGAAAAGGATGCAACTCATTTAAAAAAAAAAAAAGAGAAAAATGTCTGTTAATCATAGAAAATCTGAGTAAATCACATAATAAAATAAAAAAAAATTTAAAATACTATGTAAATTAACTATAACATGTATATGCAATCATAAAAAACCTCTCAACTAAGAGATTTTCCCAACTAAAGAAATATATCGGTTTGAGTTAAAGAAGGGACAGTGCACATATAAACATTACTTTTTGGTGGCATTGCATATCTCTGACCTTGTGTAAAATCAAAATTCAAAATTTGAGGCTGGTTTATAACTGAACATTGATTTTAAAAGTTGCTATGGTTAGAAAATATCGATATGCAAAAGACAATGAAAATAAATGGTATTATCCCTCAACAATCTCTTAATATTATAGCAACGCTAATATCCTCAAGTGACGCCTAGAATCTTCCCAATAATCATGCAAAATTTGACTGATAAGTCACATAAGATGAATATGCATTGGTTCATAATGACTTGCTAAGAAAAGGGGGAAAAGAAGAGAATATGAACACAGAGAGAATGCATAACACATTTTCAAGAGTTGAGGTCACAATATGGGTTACATTTATTTGGATTGGTGGCATTGAATATAATCTTGTTAGTCATCAAATCAAGAATCCTAGTATTGATGTTTCCGCTTTTCCATTTGACTAACAAATTTGGATGCTCTCTCTCTTTGTGGCTTTATTTATGTTGTGTTAACAAGCGCTTCCATAATCAGTTATACATATTGGACCTGCAAATTACACTTTCTGTGTCAACTTCTTAAATGCAGATTTCAACACAAAACTTGACTATGAGACGGCTTCGGGGTTATGAAATAAAGGTACTTGGTTATTTGTATTTGTAAATGATGAATGGTATTCATAATTTATTTTGTTGTATAGTTCTTTAATTGGTTCACAATTTATGCTAATAATTTGGTTTTGCATATATATGGTCAACTTCTTCTAACCTTGTAAAAATGCATTGTTTGGATATTGGTTGTAGTGTGCATCTGTTATGTTATTGGCAGATCTTGGTGTCTCTTGGAACTGATAGATGTGTACTATCAAATGAATGCAAATTTGATTTGATACTTATCTGGGAACAACTCACAATTAAATCTGGAAACATTCATTCAAGAGTTTGGTCATATTGGTAACGTGTTTTACGTTTCAAAAAGAAGGGGCTGCTGAACTGTTTTATTCATTGATTTAAATTGCGGTCGCGATCGCATGTAATGGTATCGGGTTATCACGGCCATAACGTAATGGTAACGGCTAACCACTACGCAATTTTTCCGCAAAAAATTGCAAATGAGAAATTTTGACAGAAATCACTAAATCTAAGAGTTAATAAGCATAATACTCTATAAATAAAGATTCAACATGTATACTTTTTTATACCAAAAGAAAAGAAAAGAAATGATAAAAAAGGATAAGAAAATAGAAGAAAAGAAAACCTAAGTTCGTTACATAGTTACGTAACAGTTTTAACAGCCGTTATTCAAACAATTTTTTTTTTTTTCCCATTTTTTAACGGGTATAATGGTAACGCCACCCTTATTTTCCGTTACATAACGGCCATTACGTATTGTATTTCTACTTTCATAATACCTGAATTCAAGGAACATGAAGGGGGCTAGTATGTTCAGAAAAGCAAGCTTCAGCATATATATCTGTCTATGCCTAAGCCTGGGTTACAAAATTGAGCCAGTCCACCAAGACAAGCTTTGTATACCTTCATGTTCATGAATGGGATAAAATAAACAGTGATTTTAAGCTGCTCAAGTTTCTAATGCTGTTGGTAATATTCTTAGTTCTCTGAAATTAGGTGTCTAAAGGGTTGTCAATCTTGTTATTAGACATTCGGGATCAATTTTGGAGAGCTTTGGCAGTGTATTCTCCAGATACTAGAAAAAGGATGTAAATGTTTGCTTCTTTACATGTATGGTTGAAAAAAATACCACTGCAGAAATACTTGAGTGATCAATGATGAAAGAACACTTGCATTTGATGATTTTGATTTGACATGACCAATTGGCCATGTCTAGGTTCTTTTTTCTGATTGGCATACAACATTCAATATTTAATTTTTGCTCTCATATTTGAGACCATAGCTTGATTGTAGAATATATATTTGACCAGTCATGCTTGTTAGATTAGAATTTTTATGTTCTTCTTGTAGTCTTTGCCCTTGTTTGGGGATTAGAGACAGGTTAAACTATCAATATAACATGTTCTGTCAAAAGTTTTGATGACTAAAAAATGCATAGTTTGGGAATAATTCAAGCAATCAAGTGGGTCTTCTACTCCTTGCTAGGAATTTAATTGTTATGGACAATATAGATTGGTGCTTGATTTCTACTTCAGCACTTGCAGACTACAAGTAACTTCAGTTCTGATGTTAACTCTTTTTTTTTTTTTTTGTGTTTGGCAGGCTAGACATTGGGATTCCTTCTATAACTTCTACAGGAACACCACTGATAACAAGTTTGATCCATACAATTAGGCTCCTTTTTTCCTTATTTCAAATAAAATTTATGTGCTTCTATATAATTGCTAGAAATTAGCTGTTTAGATTTTTTGAATCACTGGGATGAAATGCTTCAAATGTGACATTATTGATGTATTGTTTAATTTTTTTCCACAGGTGGGGTAGTCCTTATCTCACGAAAGATTTCTTTCACACCTTGGGATCAAAGATGGGAGATCATGTATTGCTTGTTGTTGCTGAAGAAGGGGATGAACTTGTTGCAGGAGCTCTCAATCTTATTGGTGGAGATGCTCTGTACGGTCGTCTATGGGGATGTCACCCAAGAGCTTATTATCCTAGCTTGCATTTTGAAGCATGCTATTACCAGGTTCAGATCTGATTACTTGCAGTTTTCTATTTCTATATTCTCTTATTATAGTGGAAAAAATGGGGAAAGAAAGGGATTCTTTTGCACTGTTGCTCCTTCCACATCTTATGTTATAATAGAGTTGCTTGTAAAAGATGATAAGTAGGTATGGTTTTTGACTGTCGGCCATATTCTGCATCTTTACGTGGATTATGTGATTATTAGCTTCATTGGTCTTCTCTCTTTCTCCTATTAAGTTCTGGACTGAAAATAATTTCGGGGTAGGTATCCTTTCTCTTGTTTTACATGGACATACTAATCAAGGATTGTTGGCATTCAGATAATTTTTGCAATAATAGAAATTATTTTCTTGAATTTCCATGCATTGATTTAGAAGCAATACACATTTCAAGTCATTAGTGCATGAAAATGAACAAATGATCATTGATCCAAAACCTTTTCTTCATATATAGGCAATAGAAGCTGCCATTGAACTTAATCTGAGCACAGTTGAAGCAGGAGCTCAGGGTGAACATAAAATTCAGCGTGGCTATCTGCCTGTGACAACTTACAGCTGCCATTACCTTGTTGATGAAGCTTTCAGGAAAGCTATAGGGGAATTCCTAGTGCGAGAAGCATCTCAGGTAATCATGTAAACAAACATCTTTTGTTTATTTATTGGCATAATATTATCTATTCCATTATCCATTGAAGCATAATGAAAGATTAAATAGCACCAATTTCATCCAGGAGAATGCTTCTTTCATTGCCCTTGTTTTTGTAGTCATCTGGCCTAATGTGACAGCATCCAATTGATCACAATCCATATCAACCCATGAATTTAGGCAGACTTATGGCCGTTGCTGTTACCCAAATAATACTAGGCCATTTAAGTAGATGGTATAAAAATTGCACTTCCCTCTGTTGACAAATAATGTCCATATGTCCCTTTTGAGATGTCCAAAATTACAATAGTCCACTTTCCTTTTCAAGTTAAATTTATTATTTTGCTTCCAAAATATATCATTTAGTATTCTAAATATTAATTACATTATTCTAGAATAATTACCACTGTTAGCAATCATAATAAGAATAAAATAGTAGAACAAACACAAATTCTTACTCTGTGCTAAAATAAATGTGGACTATTATTTATAGACAGATGGAGTAGTATGAATGACACTACTTTTTTATTACCCAAATTCGGGTTCTAGACTTTTGCAGATGTGTTTCCAATTTCCTATGTACAGAAGTTTTAGCTATGATTCTATCAAGCATTCAGTGTTTTCTTTATGCTTTATTAAGTTTATTGTATCTGTCTAATTAATGACTTCTTTCTTGCAGGTTAAGCTTGTAATGAAACTAATACATGATTCTGGTCCCTTTAAGGAGGGTATCCATTAGAAATGCAAGGCATAGACTTCAATAAATAATTAGGTGGTCTTCTATAATCAGTTATGTATTTATCCTTTCTTGCACATTTGTAATTATAGTTATAAAATTTTACTTTACAAGAATTTGTACTTGTACATATTAGACGATTTTTTTGCGCATAGGAAATTATCCATATAAAGAAAAGTCAGAGGAAAATTATTGTCTTACATGAAGTATATAGATTTATTATATATATTAAATTAATGAGTGATAAGATATTTTAGTTAATATAATATTTTTTTTTATTTATTTTTTGTCCAATAAAGAGAGTTTTTTTTTATGTGTTTCTAATTTCATTGGATGAATGCATACTAGATAAAAATTCCCTCCCAATCTTTACACATGTTGCCAACCCAGGAGAATATGGAAAGATATTTCAGTTTTCAAGAGTTTATTTTATTTCATTTTTAACTAATTCAAGAAAATATTTGAAGTTAACAATTTTTTCTTCTTATGGGTAGGGTTGTAATCGAGCCGAGTTTTAGCTTACTCATATTTGATTCGATAATATTTTTTTCGAATTCAAATTCGAGCTCAAGCTTCAAATTGAGTAAGAATTCATATTCAAATTTAACTCATTTAATTATTAACGATCTCGAGCTGAGATCGAACTTACTCATAAAAAATTTATTTATAAATTATAATAAAACTTAATTTATTAACAAATTATAATTAAGCTATGATCGAGTTCGACTTATTTTGAAATTCGTTTATAATTAATTAGAATTTTTAATTTTTGAAATAGGGTTAATTATTATTTCTCTTCTATAAAATAACTTAATACATTAAATCCCTTCTTTTAAAAATATACTAACTCCCTCTAACGAATATCGCGTTATACTAATACTCTTTCAGTCTAATTTTATCGTTAGTCAACCCTAAAATTATCAACAAGAACAGTAAAAAGATAGAAATATCTTTGCACTTTATTTTTAATTAATTACATTATACTTTTGCTTTAAAAAATATTTTTTAGAGTTAAAAAATTCATTTTCATATTTTTTATAAATTTCTTCTTAAATTTTTTAATACAAATAAAAAATTCATTTACATATTTTTGACAAATTTGAAAATAAAAAGTGAAAATATTTTTTATTTTTTATTTTCAAATTTTTTATTTTGTAAAAAATAAATAAATAAATATTTTTATTTATTTTTATTTTCAAATTTATCAAAAAAATATGAAAATATATTTTTTAACCCTCAAAAATATTTTTTAAAATAAAAAATATAATTAATTAAAAATAAAGAGCAAGAATATTTTTATTTTTTTATTGCCCTTATTGACCATTTTAGAGTTGACTAATTTCAAAGTTAGACAGAAGAATCTAGTAGTATATTATAACATTTATTAAGAAATGTTAGTATATTTTTGAAAGGTAAGGGACGACTTAGTATATTGAATCATTGTACAAGGAAAAACAGTAATTAACCTTTTAAAATATTCATTTCTAATAAATAATTATAACAAAAAATATTTAAAATTAACATAAAAGCAATAATAAAAAATCAATCATGAAATTGAGCATTATATATATTTTAAAGATGTTAATTAATAAAAAATATATTTTTAAAAATTAAAATATTAAATTATATAATATTAAAAAAATCTTAATCTAAAACTCTAATAATATTATAAAAATATAACTATAATTATATAATACTCACTTAAGAATTATCTTTCTTTCTATAGATGTAATGTAATATTGTTTTTGAAAAAAGAAGAACAATTGTATAATATCATCAAACTATTTATTTATATATTTTATATATTTAAGCTACTCAACCAGTCCAACAATTAAAATGTATATGATTTATGGATTAAATGAATGAGTATTATATTTTATTATTAAGAAAATATAATAACAATTTTATTAATAAATAGTAAGTTTTATTAAAAATTAAAAATACAATTAAATATATAATTTATTTCACTTTGAGAAATATTTATAGTGTATATATAAAAAAAAATTAGAAATATGTGTATTTTAGTTAAATTAAGTTATCAAAAAAATTATAAAAATGTAAAAATATATTTTTCGTCATATCTGCTAATAATAATAATTGAGTTGTTATCGAGTCTATTAATCGAATTATTCGTGAGTCTGTTTACAAGCAAGTTCACGAACTTATAATTGAGCTATTCACGAGCTTATAATTGAGCTATTCACAAGTTTATAATCGAGCTGCATACGAGTTTAATCAAGTTGAGTTTAATTTTACTCAAACCCGATTTGTTTAATCATTGAATCTCGAAATAAGATTTAAATTTGACTCATTTATAAAATAAATCGAATCGAGTTTAATTTTGTTTAAACTCGGTTTGTTTATTCATTGAGTCTCGAAGTAAGATTTAAGTTTGACTCATTTATAAAATAAACTAAATTCAAATGAGTTTTTATCGAACCGAATATCATATCGCTCACGAATGGCTTGACTCCCTTATTTTTGGGTTCTCTAAAAGGATTTAAGACAAATTCACATTTGATGGGAAAAATAAATATTAACACATGTATCATTAATAATTTCAATTTTTAGCGCTTTGTTTGGTGTGTTAATTATGCAGAGAAAATAAAATAAAAAAAAATGAAGAGAAAAGAAAAAATAATTATAATTTCTCGTATTGTTCCGATTTTTTATTTATACAATAAAATTCAAATTTATTTGTATACTTTCTAACCTATATGAAAAAAAAAGTAATGAATAACAAATGAATAGTATTTCCATAACTTGTATTTTTCACATCTTTTTTGGCTCCGCATTTTCCTTCATTTCTCTAAAATGATGAGAATTTTTTTTTTTACTCCTAAAGTCTAATTGGGAAAATTATATTTTCTCTTATTTCTTTTCTTTTTTTTCTCTTCTTAACTAACCAAATAAAGAAAAAAAGTTAATTACGATTTTCTTCGTATAATGACCCAATACACTAACTCCCTGATTTTTCAAAAATACATTAACTCCCCCCTATAAATGTCACAATATACTACTAAATCGTAAAAAAATAAAAATATATTTCCTCTTTATTTTTAATTAATTACATTTTATTTTTACTTTTAAAAATTTTTTTTAGGTTAAAACATGTATTTTTATATTTTTTTGACAACTTTGAAAATAAAATAAATAAAAATATTTTTTATTTTATTTTTTAAAAAATAAAAAATATATTTTTTTAAAAATATTTTTTAATTTTTATTTTCAAATTTGTCAAAAATATGAAAATGAATTTTTTATTTGTATTAAAAAATTTAAGAAATAATTTAATTTTTTCTTCAATTATTTTTTTAAAATAAAAAATAAAAAATATTTTTTAAAAAATATTTTTATTTATTTTTTTATTTTCAAATTTATTAAAAAATATAAAAATAATTTTTTTAATCCTAAAAAATATTTTTAAAATAAAAATAAAATATAATTAATTAAAAATAAAAAATAAAAATATTTATATTTTTTATAGCATCATTTTGAAATTAACTTATAATAAAATTCGACGAAAAAATATATCAATAAAACAAGACATACTTTAAAGGAAAATTAATATATTTTTTAAAAGTTATGAGAAGTTAACATATTTGTTCATTGAAAAATAATAATTAACCCTAAAGAAAACTGTCCTCCCTTTCTTTTCTTCTCTCAACTTTCCTCCAACCAAAGGGCAAGTTTGAACTCATTTCGAAGAGTAATCTAACTTTGAATAAAAGTAGGTCTCATTGAATTAAAGAATTCCGTTATTCAGAATAATCATAAATTGCATAAAATGGCCACATTCAAGGCCTTGCTCCAACCAAGGTGGAGAGAAATAACCCGAGAAAAAAAAAATCTAGTAAGATTCAGTACAACAAATACGACTGTAGCATCTGATTGGAAAAAAAAAGGGGAAAGATAATGGCCTCGTCCCGCGTCCAAGAACAAAATGGAAATTGAAAAAAAAAAAATTTAATGAACAAGATACATATCAAAATCAAGCACTTTTAACTGCAAATATATATCTACAAACCTATAACACTTCTACAAAGCTACTAATAACATGATGTGAGCTTGAGAAATGCTCTCATCCGGAGTTGGGAGCAAAGCAAAGTACCCACCCAACAAGAATGCATGAATGATCAAATTGATTATCAAACTCTTTTCTTTTTTTTTATCTAATATCTATTCGATGAGCCAGATGGTGGTGGTGCTGGTGGCATTCGAGCCGGTGTGCGGCGACTGTTGTTTGTGGTTGAGCTTGCATCACCGTTTTGAGATGGATCACTGTTCCGTCGACTGTGAGACCTAAATGGGTCAGCACGGCCATTACCTGCAGCATCAAATGCCGTCCTCCAATCCTCCCCTGTTGAGGCTCCGCTTGTTCTTGGGCTGCTTTCTGTGCAAATATAGCATTCCAAAATCAGACGAGTCAGAAACATGAATTATAAATTTTGCAACTAAAATCAGGTGATAGATAAAAGGCTAGTGGAAGAATGGTCAGCAATGCTTGTTGAAATGGAAATTTCCGACAAACAGGAATTGCAGTTAAACGTTTTAGAAGGATTATTACAATTGTATGTACGTCATGCACAACACCAAACAAAAAGGTTGAATTGGAATGCTCACAACCATTACCTGTTCCACCACCATCATTGGACCAGCTGGATGCAGCTGCTGCTTGATTATCATGAATACTAAGTTGCCTTACAAGTTTTGAAAGAACAGAGGACTGCTTCTGATAACGCTCTCTCTTACGCTTCACATTCTGGTCTTCCTGGAGCAACTCTTCAATCCTTGCAGTGCTTTGGGCACTATCACCACAAAAGGATGAGCATTAAGTAAAGATCATTACTAACAACAATTCAGAACCAAATAATAAATAAAATCTATAAATAAAATTTCAAATTGTAATTTATGCTTAAGATTTTGTTAAGCAGAAAATGCATGCACAGATTTTCATCAGGTATAGAAACACCATATGGTGACAAAAGGAAAGGGTTTATTGCTTGCATTTATCATTCAGTACAAGAAGATATTGCCCATCCACAAGTTACAAGAGAGAGAGCTACCAACCTAATAGAACTATAAAGCTGATTAAGCATGTCTTCCCTAGCTTTCTCTACTTGGCAAAGAACAACTGCCTGTTCAACAAGAAAAGTTAATAAAGTATTAGATAAACTATATAAAAATCAAGCTAAATGCTAACAAAGCTGTTTTTGTTGGCAAGAGAGATACTTTTGGGACATTGGCAGCAAGACTGTTAAGAACAGCTTCAGCATAACCGCGTACTTCTTGAGACATCCACCGGAGCTCTTCTTCAGGGTCTGCTGGTCTTCTGGTCATTGTCATCGTATCCTACAAAATCACCAGTCTTTCTAGTCGCCAACACAAATTGAGAAGTATGAAACCCAACTTCTAGCAGACATGTAAAGCACACATATCTACATAGGGCGTCCAGTTACAACAAAAAATATGTACAACAGAAAACCACACGTGACACTACTCACAAGTGAACCATCAGAATGACTTTGACGCATGGGATGACCAGATTCGCCAGTAACTTGACCTCCCTTAGCCTGGATGACATTTCTCAACTTGTTTAGCCACTCAACCTTGTCAGCCATACTCTCAGCTTTTAACACAACAGCGCTGTGAGCTGTGAAACAAAAATAACTTGGGTAATCATTTGGCACAGGCAGCATGAGAGGTAGGAAGCAGTAGAATGTGAACAAGACAGAGAGGTAAAGCCAAAGATGAACACTAATACCTTTCAAGACGGTTTTATATGGAACCCTACTAGTTATCTTAAAAACAAGACTGGCTCCTTTTTCAGAACTCGGTCCATTTGCCTTTTTATCCTTGGAACTTTTTGATGATGTTTCTTCTTCTTCAGAAACTTCCTCAACATTGCATTCCTGATTTGTACATCCAAAGATTGGCAAGCAGACATCATAAATTATGTTGATTGTAACATTAATTCAGACAGTTGAGAAAATAATATGTCAAACAACATTAAAACCACAAATTCATCGTCTTGTCCCATAATGAAACTTCCATCTAAGGGCGTGCAAGTGTTTTTTATTTCTTTTTGGGGCACAAATTTCTTTATTCTACAAAAAGAAGTAACCCTATGCTTGGATAGTGGAAAACAAGGAGAGAGAAAATAAAAAGAAGAAAATAAAAGTAGGTTGTGATTTTCCCTTGTTTGGGAATGGGAAGGAAAATAAGGGGGAGAGGAAAATAACTATTTTTTTCCTCTCTATATTTAATGAAAGAAACAAAGTAAGAAGGAAAACAAAACTATTTTCCTTCCTCTTCCTCTATCCAAACAAAAAAATAAAAAGGAAAATAAATTATATTTCGAAATTTTCTTTCATTTATTATTTTCCCCCCTTATTTTCCTTCCTCCCCTTATTATAAATTTATAATCCAAACAAGGGGTAATTAGTCATCCATTCTACTCATCTCCCAGCTATTTGTAGCAGGCAGAACATTTATCAGAAAATAAGTTGGTCCTAAACAGGTACAAGTAAATTCTAATATCCTATAACCATGCACCATCCAAGTTTTGAAAATCCATTACAATTTCCTTTGTTCAACTGGGGTTCTTTTGTTCAATAGGGTTCTTACCTCCAAAGTAATGACACCACGGAAATGTCTTTCTTCCTGCTTTTTGGTGTAACCCAGCTGCAATAGAAGTTAAATACTATGAGAAATCATGCAAATCAAGACATAGGGTTGAGTATCAACATGATGACAGGATTGCAAACAACTATATTAAGAGACCCTAATTAAGGGGCAGTAAATTTAGCTTTCTTATTCAACACCCCATTTTCAGATAGGTCACAATTTTAATGAAGGCAACAAAATGCAATCTGCAAATTTCTGATAGCTTCATTATTTAAAACAAAATATTGGTACGATATATTGAATTTGAGAAATCCATATTGTGCTTTTCCATCTTCAAATTTTTATGTACTAATAATTTAAGTGCTGAACCATTGAGATCTTCTATGGTAATCCTACTAAAAATAATAATAACAGCCATAAACTACAACGCAAGTTAGAACAATACAAGAGACAGAAAAGTAGAGGCAAATCCAGCTTGGCAAAGAATCGTTTCAACAGTAGTAGACCAGAATGAAATTATCATGCACTCTCATTTTTATGCTGGCCAAAGTCCTATAAGATATAAACTAACCAACCTTGCCACTTTTTTCATTCAATACAAACCACCGTTTACTCCAGCCATTTGTTTTTCCACTTTTCTTCAATAAAAATCCTGTAGATAAAGAATATAATCAATGAGAAGCAGCAACACTGCATAGCCTATTCACTGTCAAAAGCACATTCATAAAGAAAGTTTACATTTTGAGAAGAAAAGAATAGGAGATGTAATAAAGGCTCCATTCATCCAGTCTCAATCTATGGAATTGGATGCATCAAAAGTTGCAGATGTAGCATACCAATTGACAAAATGCACCCAAAAGAAAAAGGACACCAGAAAAGAAAAGAAGAAAAACAGCTCGCCCCACCTTTCCTGAAAAGGGGGAAAAGAAAAGAAAGAAAAGAAAAATAATGGAGGAACCATTATGCATTTTTCCTTAGGAACAATTACAATAGAAATATGTGTTCCAAATTTTAAGATGGGTTACATTTTTATTCTAAGTAATTAAATTCATGAATTTTTAATAATTTTCAATAAAGTACATTTTGTATAGTTGGGCAATGATTAAGATATATTGAGAGGGGTTGCAAAGTGATGGTTTTTATAATGTCACACAATGTACTTGAACTGATATTTTTTATAATGTTGAAGACTTGTTGCACAAAATAAAAATCAACCCTACAATATTTGCACATGTGACTCAATTATTTTTTAACTCTTTTCTTCTGTTTCTTTGGTGAACTAATTATTGTGTTCACTTTTTTTAACACTTTCTTTTAAACATTTTTATGCTATTGCGGCTTGAAGAGTTTATTTGCATGTCAGTAAGATAATTATGCTTCCAACTGTTAAGGGTGTTCCAGGTTTGATTCTAATTTCCAATTGTTAAGGACATCCACGGCTTGGTTTGATCAAATATTAGATAAATGTACCAAACTGAACCAACCAAGTCGGTTACGATACAAAATGAACCAAACTAAGCAAGAATGCTAATTTGATCAAATATTAGATAAACGCACTAAACTGAACTAACCAAGTTGGTTATGATACAAACTGAACCAACTAAGCAAGAATGCTATGGTTTTGGTTTGGACAAATGATTTGGCAGTTTAGGCTATCTCAGAGGCCTAATACTGTTTGACTCTATAGTTCTAATTTGAACTTCATTTTTTAAGTAATATCTTCTACTTTCCACAATCCCTAGTTTGTATCCAGTTATACAGTTAAAAAATGGCCTTCTTTAGAAGTGAAAGTGAGAAGTGCAAGCATACAACAAAGTATTTTGGGATGGAAATATATCATAATATAGAACATAATTTCATTATAATCAGTTAGATTGGGATAATTAGTACAAAACCCAAATATAGAATCAAAACTGAATCTTCCTTTTGCACATATTTAAAAAATAGAACTGATGGAACCATTTAAGAAATTGTGATGCCTGGATTGGATTGAGTAAGTTCTGTCATTTCGGTCAGTTGTTCACAGCTACCATTTTGAGTTATGTTGAGATAAACTTTGCTTTTTTACATTAAAAGTTTCAAAACACTGGATATTGAATGATCAACTTGACATAGTGTATGATGTTGTTTGATTATCAATATTACAAATGCCATTTTGTTGTTGGAATTTCAGTGTATGGATTTTGCAAGCCTAAAGTGAGAGAAAAGAGGGAAAAATGCACCTGCTCAAATGTTTACATTATAGCAATAAGTCCAAAATGGAATACCAAATGCACCAGTGCCAAGATATTTCATATTAATGGGAAATCCATAATAAATAGTAAAATTGTATTGGCAACTTGCAACTAAAACGTATGCCTAGACAATGAAATAAAAATTGAAATGTCAATCACTAAAAAGAAAAAAAGAAAAGTCAAGCAAGCAAAAAAATTTTGCATTTGTTTGTGCACCAGTGTCTGATCCGATGAATCACGTCATACAACATCAGTATCCAAATATCACATAGTTTCATTATTATTTGGATGCTAATATTCAAAAGTTTGAGCACAAACCTGCTGTTATCTCTCCGCCAGGCCCAGCTGTTTTCAAGGCTGGTCCCTCTTGTGAATCTTTCTCAGATTTTTCCTTCATTGATTTTAAGCTTCCTCCAGACTGCTGGGATCCTGTTTGAGGACTAGTTGCCTGAGAGAAGATGACAATTAGTTAATAATACAAGATACTTTGAACTCAGGCAACCAAGTTTAGAGAGAGTAAATAAATTCACACCCTATTTAGTATAGATTGCTCTGCTTCATTTGCCTTCTTGGAGGATTTATTCTTTATCTCTTCTTCACGACGCTGCCTATCCATTCTGGAGATTAAACATTAAAGAATCAGACAGGAAAAAAATTAAAAACCATCCAATAACAAACAGAAACACATTTTAGAATCAAAATAATAAACAATTTAACCAAAAAACCCAAATATGCAATTGATAGAGAACAGACAGCTATATAGAATAATGTTGTTCTGTATTATGATATGGCTAGTTTGTATTTGAGTTACATTTCTTGGTTTCACAGAGACATTCTCTAGTTGTCATATAACTAGCGAAATATAAATAGCTTTTGACCAATCCCTTGGTAGGGCTTTAGAAACAGCCAAATAATCCACAAAATACACTACTCGAAGTTCACTTTGAGAGCATGTATATAGTGAACAGAACACGATAGAGTATTAGCAAGATAAGACGTAAAGGGACTAAACAACATAATTTCTTGGTCTATAGATGCCAGAGCAAACATTTAGAGGAGTCTAAGCTGAACTGTCAGAGCAAAAGCACATATTCTGTATTTTGATGACAAAAGTTGCAGTATTTATCTACGTTTAAAATTTGGAACATACCGCCTCTGCACCAATCGGATAAAGTGTTGAGGGGGAACAAATACACGCTCCATATCCACTAAGGCAACAACCATTTTCTTTGCTTCATTCTTAAACCCATCAAGTGCAGCACTTGCAATTGCCACAATCTAATTGAAAAATTAACAACTGAGATGAATAATTATGGACTGGGAAATAACAGGTAAAAGCACAGAAGAATGAATGGATTGCAGTAATACTTCTCTCTTGAAGGGTGCATATCTTCCAAGACCAGAAGTGGCATTTGCTGCAGAAGATACTATATCCACCAGTACACGATGTACCTATTTTAATGGAGATTCAACTTTGGCTTAAACAGAAGTTCACATTATAGTAGGAAAAACAACATGAAGATAAGAAGACATATGCATTTCATATTCAGATTAAATGTGCAGCAAAACGCAGTATTCATGGTCAAAAATATTAACTCATTAATGTTTATACTGTCTTTTCCTTCTCAGAAAAGTTATAGCCTAGAAAATGAGCACTGGGAAATAGCAAAATAGAAAGGGAGGAATTCCATGATAAAAATAGTGAAACTGATGTGAACAGGCTGAGAGGCTTATCAAAAACTTTTAACGATAAAGCACAGCAAAATAAACATCAACTAGATATGACTCCAAAACAATGATCATGATGTATCCATTCAAGTTGATTTCACAGCATTATCATGCAAGTTCAGTGTTGACACAGGCATTAAAAGAACATTGTTTTTTTTCTTTTTGGGAACTAGGAAACCATTGTTAAATGTCATATAGACAAGCAAACAACATGCAAGAGGCCACATGCCCAAGTTGGCACAAGTAATATTGACATAACAGTTCCCCATTTTCTACCAATATCATATTGAATTTACTTGTTATTTTGTATAAACTTATCTTGGTTCCTTAAGCTATAAAATATTGAAGAAGCTATTAAGGAAAATACAGGTATATAACGTCACAACACATATAGAGAAGTACCTCATCTACACATAGACGTGCAGGCTCCTTTGCCAGCTCTAGGACAATTTTTATTAAGGACCTTAACCCTTTCTCTGGAGATATAAGATAAGGTTGATAACCATCTGCTTCTAGGACAATCTGAAGTCATGAAATGAACCACTATAAAGCACCTAAAACCATTACAATCAAAGGCAAATACAGAATCAATCTAGAAATGATAGCATACCCTTTTTACATTGTTCATATCAAAATGTCTATCTAAAGGGAGCTGCTTGATTCTGTTTGGAAAATTTCCTTCAAAACTTGCAACAACCTTCCAGCCATTACCCTGCAAATAAAAGTTAAAAGAACATACTGATGTCAGAACAGAATATCCTATCAAGCCTAATAACAGAGAAAGCCAAAAACAGTCGATTGTCAAATTGTGCCTCCAACTCCTGTTAAGTGGGAGAAAAATCTAGTGTACATTGAACCAGGAGCCAGTAAGTACATTTATAGGGGGTTATTTTTGGTTCATACTAGAATAATCTGTTATCATAAATAAAACTTTGCAGGCTCAATTGCACATTTGGCACAAGTACATGGCCCTATGCATTTGGCCAACTTCAGCCTTTCAAAGACCATTTTCTTTCATAGAACATGTTATAATTGTCACAATATGTAAAAAAAGATGTTGAAATAGTGACACATATGCTGCTTTTAATAGCAACTACTCACTTCACCACCTGCAAGATGTTGGAGGAATTTGTCTTCAAATTCACGGCAGAGCTCCAAAGCTAAAGCTCTTGTACCTTCAGAACTACTAACCATTTGCTCACCAAGCCTCACAAGTTCATCCTGAATTATTTGAGACTTCCCCTGAAGCCTGCAATTTTATAAATAAATGACAGCACTAGAAGTCAAATGGATACACAAAGCATGATGATACAGTTCAAGCCCTGACCAAATCTAGCAATTATCCATAATACATAAAATCTAATCCTTATAAATACAGCTAGGAGTAAAGAAATGGATGATAGATTTTCAATAATTTGATCAAGCATAGAAATAAGTTAATTCAAGTAATGTTACAGCAGCATAAAAAAGGGTAAAGTACCCAGTTAGAAGATTGGGAAGCCTGAGTTTCATACGATTACGAATCTGACCAGCAAGCATTTCCACCAAAGCTACTCTCCCAAGCTTGCTTTGGGGGGCTCCACTCAATATAGATTTTAGACTTTCACTCTCAGCACGCCAAGCTGTTTCTAAAGAATTTTCGGATGAAGCAGTTCCTGATTGTGCTGAAGCTATGGAAACAGATTGCCCAATCAATGCAACCCAAGGAATATCTGATGTTTTTGAAGGACCCTGATTGAGGAGGAGTGCCTGAACAGCAGCAAGAGCTTTTGACTCTGTAGCTGCTTGATCAATTTTACTAATAACACCAATTGTTCTAGTACCTAAAATAAAAAAGAGAATAACATCAATAGATTACAAAACATATTTAACGAAACAAATCTAAGACAAAACATACTTAAACCCCCAATAATACAAAGCAAAATATTCTAATTTATTGTCAGTAAAAACATGAGCAGCATTAAGCTGAATAGTAACCCACTCTCTGCATCATATTCCTTTGCAATTCTAAGGGCTCTAGATGATGAAATTTCTGGTGCCTGAACAGCAGGTATTACAACTAGCAAAACAGCATCGCTGTGTTCAACATATTCACTGATCTGAGACAATAAACAAATTAAACTATTAGAAGATCTTCCAACAAAACTCACACAGGGAAAAAAGAAAACAAGGGAGTGGAAGAGGAAAGAGGGAAAGAAAAGAGGCTCAAAATAAAGCCACTTAAAAACTAAAATATAACCTTATCAATTATCAGACTGAAAACAGCATTGTAGAATCAACAAACATTTTCAGCTAAAACATGGTACTAGAAAGAACATATCCAGCCACACTCACCAGTGAGTCATCCATGATTCTTTGATCCAATCCCGGCAAGTCAATCAATTTTAATGGCGGAGCTGAAGAAAAAAAATAATAAAAAAAAATGAAAATTAGTATCCATAGAAAAATTTTTTGTGCATATACATTTCCGCCTACAAGTGTAACACATTGCAAATCGTGTCTGGTTTGGTATTTTTGAGCCAATAAACAGTACCAAAATCCTCCAAAGTCCCCATTAGAAACAAACAAATTTCACAAAATTTCATAAACTTCATGCCATGATTTTAATTCTATGGGATTACACATACTAGGAAAAATTGATGAGATAGAAAATTGAATTCCTCAACATGAAAGGTACAAATCATTTGAACAAAAATATCCATACCCTCAAAAATAGATAATATAACACAATACTTGAGGTTTAGTTTGTAAATAAGATGAACTCTTTATTCATTTGCTTCCAAATGTTTCGTCATTTGGTTCCAAATGTTTCATCATTTGGGTAGTAAGGCTCAATTTTGATATCCCAATTCTTACATTTTGATAAAATTTCACTGCTTATCCAATCTTAATAATGCAACAAATTTTATTGTGCTCATCACTTTGCACCATAAGCACGTGATCCAGGTTTACCCCGGGGGCAGGAGGCATAAGTGCGTACAGGTCATCTAACCAAGAACGATGGGCCCTCACGTCTCATATCCTCATTCAATCTTGACTGAGCCTAAAGCCTATTATCGGTGATTTCATATGTGCTTTAACATTGAGATTGTATTCTAAGATGTTTCAATATTATGACCCAAGAAACAGTATTCAAGCCATCATTTCTATCACTTAACAATTCAGGTGTAAATAGCATATGAGTCAACTGTTTGCATATAGAAAAGAATCGCATTACTAATAGCAATCGTGGTAAACAGCGAGTTTGCCTTACTACACAATCATTGGTGTAGCAAGTTATTAAAGAAAGGGGGAAAACTTAAGGAAGTTATCATGAGAAATGCTGTATCTAATTTGATCATACAATTTACTTGTGTTTCTTCTCATTTTTTTTTTTTCTTGAATCAAAGAACACGTCTTATTAATTTTGTTAGTATAGAATAAATAGTAGAAAAAGAAAAGGGCCAACCTGTGCTAGTGCGAAGTTTCAGATATATTTCATCGCGGCTCCTGCCTGAGGAACCCTTGCTTAGCCTATCCTGTAGAGAATGCCGAAGAGCACCTATGATGTGCCAATTTAAAAGACCAACAACAGTCAGAGTTATTACAAGACAAATGCACAGAGATACTAATAAAGTTACAAGCATATAAAAGATGCTGCTAGCATACTTGATCATGTAACATAATTCTCTTTGGAGGCAACAAGATAAAATTATGAGTAATTTGAAGGTAATACGGTAGGGAGCCTTACTTGCAGAAACCTGCTGAGATTTATTATCAATTTGTAGAACGATTGACTTGTTACTTAATGAACTATCTCTATTCAAATCAATGCTAATTGGAGCCCGAGTTGCACCATTTTCGCCAGTTGGCTGCAATATACAAACCAAACAAAACAAAAAAGTCTGTCATGACAAGTCCATGAAGGCAAATCAAATTATAAAAATAATGCAAAGGCAAAAATTGAATTCAACTTACCAAAATAGGATGTCCAATAAGACTATTTAAGACAGCAGATTTACCAGCACCCTGCTCAAGATATCCACAGAGAAAAGATGTTCAGGTATCATGAACATCAAAAAAGGCATAAACACATCCTTTAAGAAAGGAAGCAAAAACTTTACATTTCATAAATTCAATCTATAAAGCATGGACACGCTCTCTTGGTTGGAGAGTCGGTGTCGGACACCGACATGCATCTAACACACGGTCAACGATTTTCAACACTTTGACTAATCCAACATGCACATTTGACTGTGGTATTCGTAAATAAAAACCCAACTTATCAACAATTAGTCTACAAATAATAAAAAGATTGACTAAATGGATAATAAATAGAAGGACTAAATTGTAATATGAAAAATAGGGACTAAAAGTAGGGGTGGCATCGGTTCGGTTTGGTCGGTTTGAAGGATTGTAATCAGACTAAACTAATATCTTCGATTTGAAAAATTCTCAAACCAAACCAAATCATCATGACAGTCAAATCGTCGATTTCGATTTAGTTTGGTTCAGTTTAAATATTTTCAGTTTGTCGGTTTCAAACCAAAATTTTTTTTATAAATCGTTATTATTTTATTATAAATTTAAGGAAAAGACACCGATAAAATATCAGTAATAAGAAAATTTTCAAAAATAATTCAATATTGTACAATTCAAAACTTGTATATTTGATTAATTAACACACCTAAAATTTATATTTTTTTTAAGAATTAGACTTTTTTTTATTTATTTTTAGTTAATTTTCATGAATGGTATTTTTTTAAATTCTAAATTAATATTAGATTAAAAATATATGTATTTGTATATAAAATAAAATCAAATATATTTAATGATAATAATGGTAAAATAATATATATATATATATATATATAAAATTACAAATCAAACCGAACTTTTGATTTACTCTATTTTTTAAATCAAATCAAACCAAATAAATTGTGATACCATCAGTTTTGATTTGATTTGATTCGGTTTGATCGATTCGGTCGGTTTAGCTTCCACCCTTAACTAAAAGCCTAAAACGACAAATAAAAACGAACCAAACTCTAAATAGACAACTATTTTATTTTCTCTTCAAATCCCTTTCTCAAATGAAAATGATTGAATTGTTGTTGTATATGTATGAAACTTATGATTTTTTTTAATTTCTCTTCTAGCCAAATTTATTGATATTTTGTTTTTTTCTTTTTATTAATGTGATGGAATCATGAAAATAGTTTATTTTCTTTGATTTTTTATTGAATTGATGGAAATACTTGTTGTTAAATTGATTGAAATAGTTTGTTTTATTTGATTTTTTTATTAAATTAATGAATATGAATAATAATATATAATATATATATTAAAAATATTATTTAATATTTAAATGTGTCCCAACATGTCGAAATCTAAATTTTTTGAGAATTAATGTATCGGAGTTCATATCGTACGTGTCGTATCGCGTGTAGGTATCGGTACTTTATAGAATTCAATATCGTAGCATTCTTTTTTCTCTTTTAGCTTTTGGGTTTTTTTCCCCAAGTCACCTTCCCCACTCATGCAAACAGTATCGGGGAAAACAAAGGCCTTATAGAAGCAAATCTGAACATCCCAATTACATATTTTGAACCAAAGAGTCCATCCCTCACATTCTTATGGCTCAGAGAAAGCAACATTTCTAGAACTAAAGCATCATATCGTCAAAATGATAAGCAACTAAATAAATCAACACAAAGAGGACAGCATGCACACAAACAGCCATGAACTGAAACAATGCACTTCTAATCTCATGTTCTTAAATATCAAACAACAAAGAGGCTATTAGAAAAACACATACTCATTTCTTCCTCAGTTTTCCTCAATAAGAAGCTACTCAAGAACTAAAAAATGACTAAAACTTCAATGTAGTACTACACATGGCATCTCGAAAAATCAAAACACATTTAGCATCACTTATTTGGTTTTCTGCTTTGCAATTTACAATCATCAAGCCTCTGATCCTCAATCCAAACCAAAACGCCCTCTCTCTCTTACAAACAGATACATTTAATGCACCTTATCTTCCAGCATTTATCGCTGTTTCTAATTTTAAATCCAAACACGTCCTTAAGATTCATAGTTACTGTTAGATACATCACTCACTAATTCCATCCACAATTCAAAAAACCTAATAGATCCGAAGATCTAGAACTATATCCACAGAAGCAAATCCAGATAGCTATACCACAAAAACACAAGTTACAAAAAATGAAGCACTTACAACATTGCCGAGAGCAACAACATTAAGAAACGAAGAGGATCGTTTGGAAGAAGAAGACGTCGTCGTTTCATCAATATCTTCGTCGGCAAGCACCGCAGAAGCTAGCCTCATAGACTCCGACAGCTGCTGCAATTCGTCGATCGCTTCCATATTTTCGAAATCTATACCAATCTATCAATAATCAATATATTTATTGAATTTTGCAGATTTGAGTAGAAAAACGAAGAAATTTTGAAAATGGAAACAGAGATCGAATTGAGAAGATGAAGATGAAGAAGAACCCTAAGATTGGATCTGGAAAATGGAGATTCAAATCAAATAATTATGACGCATCCAAATGTATTTGAAAAGGATGCTTTATGTTGGCTTTTTGGTTTGGTTTTGTAAAGGGGAATATAAAACTCGAAATTTTTACTTGTTCAAAAAAATGAAATTTTGTATTTTTGCAAGAAAGTCCCTTAAGTTTTGGCTTTTTTTATTTGAGTGTGTGTTTTTTTTTTAAATATAATGCAAAAAAAAAAACTTTTTCCAGTAATTTTTATGTTTATTATTATGTAAAGAAAGTCTTAATTAAATTGCTAATCATTAATTGTTAATTATGAATCTTTTGTAATGTTGTTGTGTATAATTTTTCATAATTATATAAAAAATTATAATTTTTTATAATATTAATATGGTTAGAGAGACTTTTATGGCAATGTAATTTTATCCTGTTTAAATTCAGAGTAACCAACGTTCTATATAATATAGTAATTACCTTCAGTTGAGTTGAAGACAAGTACTGATAAAGAGAATTAATGAATTGGTGGTTATACGTATATGTGTGGCATTTTTCATAGATGCGATTATGGTTGCTGAACCAGTCCAATCCGACTAACTTAATAAAAAAAATCAAAAATCGGTTTACATGTCGGATTTGATCTTCTATAATACTCGTTTTTTCCTAAACTCAGTACAAACCCTCTCAAATTGGCAAGATACCCGATGATCCCTACGGACCAATCACGGGTTATTCGAGTAAAATATATTACTCTTTTTCTTTTACTAATCCTCCTAATAGTGAGGATAGTGAAAAATCTAATAGTGAGAATAGTGAAAATTTAGTTGCGCACATGAAAATATTACGAGGACGTTTGATAAAGTGATTGTTAAATATACAATTGGTGTTTAATTTCATCTTGATAAGTAATAATCGACGTTGCTTTGATCATTAATTCGACTCCGATTAAATTTATAATTTATAATTTTTTACTTCTTCTAATTCCAAGGTTGAAATTTAAAAATATTAATTAAGACATAATTTTATTTAATTATTCATCATAAATTCAAAATTAATACAAAGAAAAAAGAATTATTAATAGTATTTTATGGAAGATGTGGTTAACATTATTAACAAAGATTTATATTTATATCAACAAACAACAATAACTACAATATAATTAAAAGAATTAAAAAGACTTTGATTATGTGAGAAACGTATGTTCACTGTTACAGTCAAAGGAATGAGAGAAGCAATGGATTCATAATAAAATGAGAGTTTATTACAACGCTACGAAAAATGCTGTTGGTACTGATACAGATTAACAGCCTGAAAATACAGAGCAGTACCCCTTGCATTGTGAACAAGCCCACATTTGCTTGCTAATCAAATAAAATGGACCACAGAACCAGCTTGGGTACACAGCTATTAGTCACCATCTTTTGAACAAGTCCAGACTTCTTTAGTATATCAATTGAAATCATAAATAAAGATGCATGGGTTTTAAAGTTTTGAGTAAATAGACGCAAGGAATTACAGAAGCTGCTGCACTAATCCAATGAAGGAAAAACGAGGGAGGAGGTAGGAGGTTGACAAAAAGAAGAAATACCATGAAGCAGCCTCTTCAAGGGCAAAGAGAACCCCACCACCAGGCGCACAGAAGGCAGTTGCAACACCAGCCGCAGCACCACAAGTAACCAAGTCTCACCGGTCCTCTCATTTTTGAAATATCTCAGCCATTTCCAAGTCAAGTGGTATTTGCGTGAACCACCCTGTCCAAGTAAAGAAGCAATGGAAGCACCAATGTGCACCATAGGTCCTTCCTTACCAACAACAAATCTAGCAGCAACCCCAAGAATGGATCCAAAAATCTGAGAAATTTAGAGCTAATAAGAACTCTATTATGCAACTGACCTCAATTTGCTTATAGGATTCAAATGATATTCCATCGACTTCTAAGAACCACCTAAAACAGCATAGTTTTATACGAACCTGTATCTTGTTCTCTTCAACTCATATCAATAATCAATTAAATTATTAAAATTCTTTAGAAATAGAAGGGGGAAGAAAGGTATCAACGAAAAGCATAACAAAAGAAAAATCTATACCACAATGACAAAAAGAAAGTGTATCATTTCACTGAATGACAGGAAATGCTCACCAAGAATAATGCCAGCACCCAAAGCTTCTAAACTTAAGAGAGCAGGGAAATTGTTTTCACTTAACAGTGCTTGATTATGTTTCTGATGGCAAAGGACTCTAGACAAACAAACAAATAATAAGATTGTTCTCTCTCACCTAACCTCATGAATCCCACAAGCCAGGATATTCACCTCCAACTTGGAGCTATGTTTGGAAAACCAATCAAGTAGGCATTTCAACTGGCATCAGGTTCAAGGAGACATCCATGTGGACTAGGTAATAAGAATATTCTCTTCATACAAAACTAACACCAACATTCTTTGTTAATTATTTGGACTAAAATGATTGTTTGATGGGCTTCAAAAATATTATTCAAGCTAGCATCATATTAGGAACTCAAAAATTCCATTATAATGGTATCTAATAGTACAACAGGTTGGAATTATTCCTGTTTAAAATCATGTACTCACAAGTTCTCTCTTTTCTGCAAATTTCATATTTAACCACACTGTTGCCTTTATTCTCAGGTGTATCAATGAGTTATTTCTCAATCATCAGTGCAGATTCATCTTTTATATCATTCAGAACACAGAGAAAAAAAAAAGTTTAAGAGCAACAGAGTTATTACTGAGGAGGTAATTCCTGTGGTTTCATTGGCTACCAGAAGTTATCGGAAAAGTTGTAACTTCTACATCCAACAAGAAATAAGAGTGGCTATCATGAACTGCTCAAGATTTCAGGGAGTTTCAGGTTCTACACACTTGACCTATTGTAGATGTTCTCAATAAAGTGCATCTGTATGCATGTTGAAGGGAAAGGGAGAAAGAAAGAGAGAGAGGGAGTCTGCAGATAGTTTTCTGGCTCACCTTTACAAAAAGAGTACTCCGAACTAATATAGAAGGGGCATCTACACCATTCAGGTATGCTTTAACCTCTGGAATGCCAGAGCCTGCAGCTGCAGGAGCAATACAAGCACAAAGGGCTGCAGCAGCAATTGCCAGAATCATGTTGCAACTAGCATATGCTCCAAATGCTTGATAATACTTGCACTGGAACATGAATCATTTCTTAGTCTCTCCAAACTATTGTATTGAATTGCACTGAAAGAAACTTTCCATTGCCATAACTAATATTAATATGCCATCTATTCTTCAGGGCATAAAGTATGTGGTAGACATAACAACAAAAGAATAGGCAACCCATTATACTGAAGTATCTCAACCTTCTTTCTAGACCTCCAGTGGTCAAAAAGTGAAGTGAAATGTACTAAACATTAACAATAATGTCTTACAGCAAAAGCATTATATGAGAAAAACTTATAGCAATTCTGATATTAGCATAAAAAGGAGCCTTCAACCTAAATTATTTACCTCTTTAAATTATTTGTTAGAGAATTTATTGCATTAAAACAAGTATTTCTGAAGCTTTGAGCATATCTGTGTTTTTCCTACTCTCCTTTGCAATATAACTCTATGTTTCAGTAATGATTTATGATCTTCTTCACATCTGGGTATTCTACCAAACGACTAATTTACTCTTCAATAATTAAAAAAATTGAACAAACCAAGCATAAAAACAAAATTTAATTTGTTTCAATGCAATTTTTATTTCCAAAATCCAGATCAAGTAAATTTAGAAGAAAAATAATTAAAACAAAATATTAACCTCTTTGCTTTCCTGCATTGTTGTTCCATCAAATTATCTCATAAATGTGAGCTATACTCATAAATGTGAGCTATATCATATTACAAAGAATTCATGAAAATGATCCTACTCAAAAGTTTTGACATGGTGATTCCACTTATTTTTTGAAGTCTATGTGTGTGTATGATAAAGAATTTAAGATAGCTCGACCAATAAAGAATTCAATTCCAACCCAGTAAAGCCAATAAACTAAAATTTCAGAAATCAATAGAAAAAGACAATAGAGGATATTCCAATTTTATTTATTTTGCAGTAAAAAGACAAACAAATTAATACAAATAATAGGGAAAATTTTTGTAATAATTCGGATTAAAGATAAGAAAAGTACTCATAATCAAGGCTCTCAATGGACAAACATTGTCACCAACAATGGCAATCTGAGAAGTATTATTCTTCCTGTTTCTGAGCAATGGCTTTCTCGTTGATCTGAATTCTTTATCTTCTGCCATTCCTGCAAATGACCCTTCTATTTCTGTATCATATCTCTCGTCTGTATCATCCATCTTCACCTCCCTCTCTCTCTTTCCTTATCTTCTATTATTTATATATACATATAAATATATATAAAATATCAAAAATTTCACTCTTTTTCTTTCTCTTTCTCTGTTAATCCCTCTGTGTTCTCTTCCTTTCTTGTCTCCAAAATCTTCTCTTTTCTGCCTCTATAATCTATCTATATATACAAAGAAAAACCCTTTACCTCTTTTCTTGCAAAATTATCTTAATCATATAAATCTGCTCCTGAAATTGTGGGAATTCTATTGAGCTGGAACCCCAAAAAAGCAAAAAAGGCAAAAAATCTCAGATAATGATAAATGTCAAATCTCCATGCTTTGTTCTTGCTTTTCTGGCTTTTCACTTCTGAGGATGCAACAGAAAACAATAATAAATTCTTTTTTGGAGGGATTATTTATTTTTAATTGATGGACAAAATTACAAGCCTTTTGTTCTAAATTAATGCGTATCAGACGCTAGAAAATACCTGAACATGACATCAGAGGTGTCAAGAGAAAATTAAAATAAAATAAAAATAAGAGCAAATTACTATTTGCTCCTGAGATTTCACATAATTCACTAATTAGTGTTTGTTTTAAATTAATTAATTAGTATTTTAATTTTATCCTATTTAATTTTTATATGGTAACTAAATAATAAAAATATATTTTTTCAGTGAAACAAATGAAATCTTAGCTTTTTTTATTTCACAAAATGTACATACATAAATAAGTTAATTGTTAATCGTTAGAGGGATAGGGACAAAATTCTAAGCGAAGGTTTAATTTAATCTTTGAGAGCTAACTAGTAAAATTAATGCATTTACTGTACTAAAAAAAAAATAGCAACAGTTAACTAACGGTTAATTGAAAAGATTTTATTTTAGAATTTTTTTTTATCAGTTAATAATTGATGTTATTTTTATTATATTTACTCCTATCATATTATTTTTAATATTAATGAAATTATGTTTTTAAAATTTATTTTTCAAGTGACATGTTTATTTATAATTCTTTAAAAGGCTAATTACTTTGTAAATTATATTAAATAATTCTTATATTTTTAAAAAAATTAATTATTATGAAATTATAACTAATTATATTAAAAAAATATATTTTCAAAATTACATCAAAAAATCCTTATATTTTAATTTTATTACACTATAAAATTATTACCTAAAAAATTAATTTTTACTAAATTACTTTATTTTAATCCCAAAAATATATTTTTTTTACCCCTACAACTCATTTCTAAGGCCATTTCCAACGGGCTTGCAAAATGGTGTATAACACTATTTTGCAGTCCATTTTAATTTCCAATCTGTAAAATGCAGTTGATAAACAGTAGAACACCAACGCTAATTTTTTTTTTTTTATTTTATGTATAAAAAGTTTATAATTAAAATAAATATTTTACAAGTCCATTATTTTTTTTTTTTACTTTTATTTTAAATAATATATAAATAGTAAATGAGTCATTTTAATTAATAAATTATTATAATTTAATTTATTAGATTATTACTTTGCTAAATTGATAATTAAATTCTTTTAATAAATATATAAATTATATTTATTTATAGACAATTATTGAAATATTATAAAATAGTGAAAAATTATAATAAATTGTATAAAATAAATAAAAAAGAATATTTTTTTTTGTGTAAAAAATGGTATTAGAAATAGAGTTATGGTTGAAAATAAAATTACTATTTGATATGATATAAATTATAAAATGATATAAAATTGATTGTATTTTAGTATTGTGGGTTGGAGATGGCCTAACTCTCTCTCTTTCTCTCTCTCTCTCTCTCCTCTGTAAATATAATCTCCTTCTTTCTTTCATTTCTCTTCTCCAAATACAAACACTATTTTTACAATAAAACCCACTTAGAACTTAACACAAATGGGAAAGCACCTTTCTTTAATATTTTTCTTCTTCATCTTTATTTTTCATTTATTTAACTTCAAATTAAGATTTATGATTTTATTTTTAATTTTTTCTCTTTTTTCAGTTTGTTATTGTGAACTAATTATAAAAAAAAAAATCATTATATTGCAATAGGCATTGAGATAAAAATGAGTTTGGTGAGAGTTTTTTATGACAATTTGGACTGAGGAGAAAGAGAAGTGAGAATTTTGAGAAAATTTGGCATTTGACTTTATTTGATAACAGCCTGAAGAGATCGTTATTTTTCTAGGCTTTGGCTTTTTCTATCCCCTGTTTTGTCTTTCTGGGTCTTTGATTATCTCGTTGTTGATTCAAGTTTTTATGGGTTAATCTGCTCTCTTATGGTTTAAAAGAGAAATAGAATGTTTTTGCTTTTAATACAATTTAATTCTGTTTCGTTATCTTATAAATGATGATGGAGCTCGTTGGAGAGGAGCGACGCTCGCTAGGTTCATCACAAAACTCTGGGTTTGTTTTTATCGGTGAGTTTGAGAAACGATGGTGATAATGAAGAAGTTAAGCAAAGAGTAAAAAGATATATTGTGTCAAAATTACCTCTAAAAAATAGGGTTATTTCATGTTATTTTGTTCCAAAAAAAGATTGGATTTTTGGAAGTCACCCACTCATAAAATGGAATAGTCACCAGAGGACAAATGATTATTAATGGGTCTATAATAGGTCGAAGCCCATCAGCAAGAAGGGCAAATGGAAATATTTTCTTGTGGATATGTTTTCTTCTTCTTCATAAATTTTTAATTATTAATTTCATTTTCAAAATGGTGATGAAAAGCAAAGTGCTTGGTGTGGAGGTGCGGTGGTGGTGGTGATTTGAAGGTGATGAACTTCGTCAAGAAGCATACTAGTTCTGGTATGCTTTCCATGGCAAATATTGTATTTAATTTTTTTTGTTATTAAACTTTTTTAGTTTAAAATTTATTCAGTTAATTGATTTTTTATTTAATTAATATATTTGATAATATTAAATTTTGTGATGATAATGATATGATGGTGAAAAATATGAAAATTTTAAATGATAATTAAATTGAAAATGAAGAATATTATAATTATTTTATATATATTTAACGAATTTTTTAATAAAAAATTTTTGAATTTTAATAAAATTAAAATATAAAAATTTTATGATAATTAAATTTTTTTTTTAAATTATATTAAATAATACAAATGTATTCTCTCATCCTTTATCGGCAATCGATAATCTAAAAATTAAATTTTAACTAAAATATATTTTTTAATATTCAAAATACCTTGTTATTTACTCGTAACCACAGCCGCCACCTCGGTGAACTAGCTATGTAAACAAGCAATTGTAAATCACCAGCGAGATGAGGAGATCGTCGATCCCCAAGCATCTTCATACTCGCCAAAAACACTGAAACACGCTAGATCTCTCCCTAGATCCATCAACTATCTCTTCAAAGAACAATGCCTCCTCTTTATTCTCGTCGGAATTCTCATTGGCTCCACTTTCTTCATTCTACAGCCCACTCTTGCCCGCCTTGGCCTCTCTGAGCCCCAATCTGCTCTCTCTAGATCCTTATCCACCACCTCCACTCGCAACAGTCTCGGTTCTTCCTCTAGCTTCTTCCACAAACGTTCCTTCTCTGGTCGGGTTCCTGCCGGTATTGGTCGCCGTAGATTGCGAATTGTTGTTACTAGTGGGGCTGGGTTTGTTGTTAGCCATTTAGTGGATAAGTTGATTTCGCGTGGCGATGAAGTTATTGTGATTGATAATTTTTTTACTGGGAGAAAGGATAATTTGGTTCATCTGTTTGGGAATTCAATATTTGAATTGATTCGACATGATGTTGTTGAGCCCATACTATTGGAAGTTTATCAGATCTATCACTTGGCTTGCCCTGCATCTCCTGTTCATTATAAGTACAATCCAGTCAAGACTATCATATCCTGTTTGTTGAATTATCTGCTGATTGGTTCTATGAGGCTTGCGGGTCAGTTTCGTTTTCAAGCCTCGACTGATCCAATTTGAGTACCTCTACAGGATAGACCTCAACAGAAAACTGAAGAGTAACCGCAGCAAGTGATTGAGACCGATCATTCAGATAGATGGGGGTAAACTAATGAGTTCTCTCCATGAGATTCTTAGTTGCATTACTTATAGCTTCCTTGTTCGTAGACAAAGCGGATTCGGACCAATCAAAGAATTTCATGAATTTCATTATACCCCTTCTAAAATCATCTGGTTCTATGAGGCTTGCGGGTCAGTTTCGTTTTCAAGCCTCGACCACCTCAAAGTTGGAGCTTTTCTTCATCAAGTTGGCTTGCCTTCTTTGTCAAGGAGGGACTTTTCTGGTGCTAGGCTGGAGAACAGGTTACTGAAATGGAAGCTAGAATTAGAGACGCTATGTTCTTTCAAGTTGCTTGTAATGGCTGGAAGAAAAAAAAATTAATGGGCGTTGCCTAGAAAGATTATCTTTTGTTTATGAGACTCTAAATTTTGTGGCTTTTTTAGCTGACTGGGATCTAATTTGATATGGGTTTCTCCTGCTTCCACCATTCTTTGCAGATTGTTCTTGACTTTTAATAGGTGAGTTACTCTTTCATTGTTTGATTCTTTATTTATCAGGATTCCGAAATCAAAATGTTATATTTCTTGAATTGGATTGCATTATTGAGCTGAAACAATCTCTATTTTGTGGTATATTGGATTGCAGAGACACATGGATGCCTAGGTTATTCGTTTGTTGTTTACATGGTTGGATCTAATTTTGAGAGTGAAAATTAAAATAAAAATATAATTATTTTATAAAATTTTTAACGAAAATAAAATATAAAAGTTATTTAATATAATTTTAAAAATATAAAATTATTTAAATTTAATTTAAGAAAAATACAGAGATTTGAGTAATTAATTATTCTTTAAAAATAATAAATAGTTATTACAACATTATTTACTATAATATATAAAAGAAGTACTGTATTTACATCTTAAAAAATATTATAAATATATAAATAAACATAAAGTATGGTTTTCTTAATTTTTATTTGTATAACACATTAAAATTTAAAAAAATATATACATATCTATGTAGAATTAATGATACTCATATAATAATTTTATATCTCAATAATAACAATTATTAAATTTTTACAAAACAACTGATATTTATTAATTAATAATTGGCAGCAACAAATAAATAATTCATATAGATCCTAAGTAATGGGTTCAATCAATATTAACATTTATCAGCTACATAATAACTACTAGCTATTAATTCTCAATTACTACTATCAAAGGGGAACCCTTTGTACGTGCTGCCTGGAAAACTCGAACTCGAATCCCTTTAAAAGTGAAACCTGAACAACTTAGGGGCTGTTTGGTTGATCAACTAAACACCTCTAATTACCGATTGTCAATATGCGCATCATCAATTGAAAAAATTTATATTATTTGATTGGCCAACTAAAAACTTCGATTATGATAAAATTTCTTTTTAATTGTCAAATCTCATAAACAGTTATAAGCTGCTTTTAGCGATTTGCGATTTGTCAATCGTATTTTTACATCAATCGCACGTTTAGCAATCGCGCTACCAAACACCCCCCTTACCAGTTGTATGATTTGCTTTAAGATAAATAATTTATTTTTGGAATATTTTACACTAATAAATTTAGTGCAGTTTCACTTTAAATATACATGAGACTGGCACTTCTCCTTCAATGGGCTCAGCCACGAACTAGCTAGAGAAATTATTAGGGATTTTTTTAAAAATATAAAAAAAAAAATTATTTTTATTGTTAAAAAAAATTTAAAAATATTATATAACTAAAAATATTTTTTAAAAAATATTACATATCTAAAAATATTTTTTTAAAAATACGATATATATCAAACATATATTAAAGATATATTATATATATACTAGACATATATCAAAAAATAATAAAAAAAAAATCATAAAATTAAAAAAAATAAAATAAAAAAAAATATATTTATGTAATATTTTCAAATTATTATTGGACTAGACTTATAATTGGGCCTAATTAGAGAAATCCTAATAGCCCAATATAGCCGACATTATTGACACGGCACGCGCCCAATAGCCGCGTTGGCTGTCGACTTTTCTTAACTGCAACGAAACAAACTGAAAACACAGCAAAACAACAAAATAACAGAAACACAGGCAATGTTTCCGTTTCGATGTTCTATTGTCCTCTGTACTTTGTTATTTTATTATTTTTTTCATCATAAAAAAAATCTCTGAGATTTATTTTAATACTAAAATTAATAATTATTATTGGTAAATATTTTTTAGAGGTAAAATGTTTTATCATATAATAAATTATAAATTAAATTGTAGATAAAATTTTGAATTTTAAAAATAAAAGTTTGATGAAATTTAAATTTTTAAGAATTAAAAATTAATAATTTTGCAGTTATTGAATAAAATGCTAAGTTATTATTCAAATTGGATACGAAATTATTAATTTTAAATAGTAAAAAATAAATTTTAGAATTAATTTTCAATTAATCTTTTATTTATTATCTTATTTTGAGTTAATTATAAAATATATTTTTGAATGTAATAATTTTTAAATATTAAGTTATTGATAAATTTTAATATTAAAATTATTCTTTTTTGAATAAATATTAATTATTAATTTTGAAACAATACATATCTTAATATATTTTTTTTTTTTTTGAGGAAAATATCTTAATATTTGTTAAGATATACTAAAAAGGTCTATTTGGATAAATAAACGAAAGTTAGCATTGGTATTTGAATATGGTAGAGACAATTAATGGCCTATCAAGCATCTACTTCCAAAATCACATAACAAAAACCACTATCCCATGCTAGCATTAGACCATGCTTTATAGCCCAAAATTCAGCACAACTATTACGAAGTAAACCCCAGCACCAACATGCCTTGGGTTATCAAGAGAGCTTCCATCAACACAATTAGGATACTATTGTCCACTATTATCCTCATCTTTTATTTTATATTTTTTTTATATATCATATTATTTATTTAAAAAATATTAAATATTAAAATATTTTAAAAAATAATAATATAACTTATAAAAAATGATATAAGATATGAAATGAGACATATAATAAGATAATAAATCTGAATTATCATCACATTAATCATGAGGAATATGAGTACTAAATTCAGTCCCTCAATCTTTTTGGGAATTAGAATAAAAACGGAAATAAGAGAAAAATAAGGTGAAATAAGAATTATCTCATATTTAAAAATTTAATTAATTTAGATAATAAAAGATAATAAGAGATTAGTTATTTATTAATTTTATTTGGGAGTAAAAGACAATCTTTAATTAATAGGAAAAGAAAAGAAAAGAAAAGAAATAAACAATAAATATTTCTTATTTAAAAATTTGTGGAATAAGAAAGGATATTAATTATTAAGAATAAAATAATATTATTAAAAAGAAAAATCTCTTATTATTTCAATTTTGAAAGAAAATAAAAGGAAATATTTATATAAATTAGTCTAACGACATAAAAATATATGAAATAAATAAAGAATATTAGTATTTTTTTATTAGATAAAAAAATAAAATAATCATATTAATTAAAATATATCATTATTCATTAAATGGATATATGAAATAAATATTTACACTCAGTATATGTAAGAATTTTTCAAAAACAAAATACATATAAATAATTTTTTAATATTTTTTCTTATCTAAATTAATTAAATTTTCAAACAACAAATAACTTTTATTCCATCATATTTTTCTTTAATTTATTTTTTTATCCCAATTTTCAAAGAGGTATAAAATATTTACATTGGATGATGTTAAATTAATCCAAAGGGGCTAGAATCAAGTGTTTGAAAACTAACAATTTAAAATTATAATTCAAACTTAAGAAACTTTAGAAAATAAATTTTTTAAATATGAGCGTTTAATTTCTCAATAATCATTAGAAATAATATTTATTTATTGTGCCATAAATTTCAATTAATAAAGAAAAATATGAATTGAAGAAATCAAATTATTTAATAAATTTAATATTTTTAAAATTCATACTTTACTTATAAGTCATAAATAAACAATTATACTAACTATTAATAAGTTCTCAAATTAAATAAGAGAATCGTTTAGTTAGATTAAATTACTATGGCTGAAACTTTTGATTGAGAGGCCTCAAATCGCTTGAATAGAAAATTTTAAAATTTATAAAATTTATTAAGATTTATAAAATTAAAAATTTAAATTTTTCATTTCTAAATTTATAAAATTATACTTATTTAGAATAAAAATAATATTCGTCATTTTAATGATTTTTTATAATAAAAAAATAATATATAAAATTATTTATTTATTAAAATGGGAGATTTTGTTACCTTTTATGTGAGATTTAAAAATATTTCAAATGAAATATTATTGTCCATGAAAATTTTTGAATAATTTATAAATTTTAATTTATTTTTTACTATCAAAATAATAAATTGAGATAAAATTTATAAATTTTTTAAAAGTACTCATCTAAATTTCATTAATTTAAACTTGATGTAAGAGATTTTGAGTTGAAATATAATAAACATTATTCAAATTAATTTTTATTCGAATTGAATTTGTTTTCAGCGGCACATAATATTTGACTATTTGTTTTTTAAATTATTATTATTATTGTTATTTTATTTTTAAATAAATTCATTGGGCAAAGGAAGTGTTTTACTATGGATTCTGATTCTCCGTTTCCAAATCTCCACTTCTTCTTCTTTTATAAGTACCTTCCAATTTATATTTCAAGAGAAAAAGAAAAAAAAAGTCCTCCCCAATTTCTCAGTCTTCCTCTAAAAGCACTCTGTCGTTTCAATCAAAATCTTCAACACCATCTCTTCATTTCCTTCCAAATCTCTCTCTCCCTCTCCCTTTACACTTACAGAAGTCTCTTTTTGTGGTTGATGATCCTTTATTAATGTCGATCCTATCTTCTTTTCTTTTCTTTCATCCTTTCTCTCTCTCTTACACTAATATAATCAAATGCCCGAGTTGGGTTTCTCAAAAAATTAGTGAATGATCCATTCCCATTGATCCCAGGATCTATTTTTTTTTTTTTTATTATGTTGATTGAATTGTTCATTTGATCTTCTGCAATTTTTTTTGTCTGACTTTTATACTTAGGACCCACTTAAAATATTGGGTTTTCTAGACTTTTCATTCCGTTTTAATCCGAGTTTTGGAGGTGGGGTTCTTTCAGTTTCTGTTATTGGTATCAATTTCATATGAAGTTTAAATCTTTTTGCTGATTGTTATATTTGGGCTGTTAATTTTGCATTAAAGCAATCCAAAATTTGCATGAGAAAGAAGAGCTTTATAGCTATTAGAATCGAATTTCAGTATAAAGTTTGGATATTTTGCTCCCAAAAAAAATTTAAAAAAAAAATGCCAAGGCATAGAGGAGACAAGGAAGATGGACTAGATAGGCATATGGGTTTGTTAAAACTGGTGCAAATATTGTCTTTTTTGGTTGTTTTTGTTGCGGGTATTATAGTGGGACTGGCTACAAGTTCTCATATCAATCAAAACTTTACTTCACAAGCTAGGCTATTTTTCACTAACAATATCGCAGCAGCAAAAATCCCTGATAATAATTGCACGATTTTGAGACCTTGCAAGAGGGTTGATTGTTTGAGTATGGAGACATTTCTTCATCCCAAGAACTTGACTCATAGGTTGAGTGATGAGATGCTTTTTTGGAGGGCTTCTTTGATGCCAATTAAGGAGGAGTATCCCTTTGATAGAGTGCCTAAAGTGGCTTTCATGTTTTTGACTAGAGGGCCTTTGCCTATGTTGCCTTTGTGGGAGAGGTTCTTTAGAGGTCATGAGAAGTATTTCTCTATCTATATCCATAC
>CANXYC010828301.1:0-13959 GCA_948193065.1 Aleurites moluccanus
TAATAATTATTAATTATATATATATATATATATATATATATATATATATATATATATATATATATATATATATTATTAATTAATATAATTTTATATAAGAAATAATTAAATAAATATCATAATTAACCAAAAATAAAAATAGGTCTCCACGGGGACGGTGATGGGGATCCCCACGGGGTGGGGAATACACTTCCCGTCCCCACCCCGTCCCGGTAACGGAGAAAAAATATTTCCCATCTCCGTCCCCATGGAAAGATAAATCGAAAAATCTCCATTCTGTTTGGAGCAAATTTTCACGAAAAATAAAGATTTCTCACTCATTGCCATCCCTAAATTTGACTATCCTAGTCATGACTAATTTGACTTAAAGAGACAAAGGCAACTCAACTAAAGTGATAAAGCAAAATATAATTATACCAACTAAAATAATTACATACTGCTCACTGAGATTGTGTTTTGCAATGGCAGATTGGCAGCACATGGAATCACATTCCACAGAGATTTTAATATCTTATTAATGAAAGTTCCCACTTAATTAAAATAATCCAAAATCTTTTGATTTAAGAGATTGGTATTTGATACCTTAATAATATTAATATAATTTATTATAAATTTTAAAATATCAATTATTTAATTATTTCATATAAAATTAAGTGATTTTAATCAATAATTACATGATAAATAAAAAATAAATTTATATATCAGCAAAACCCTTTCTATATAACATTAAAGAAACACTTTTATCAGAGCAAAACAAAAAAAAAATTATTTGAAGATGAAAATTAATATGAGAATAAATAAAAAAATAAAATTTTAATTTTTTTTTTAAATTTCAATAAATTTTTAATTTAAATAATAAAAATTAATTATATTTTTCATAAAAATATATTTAAAATTAATTAATCTTTTATATTAGTAGGATGTATTTTAATTAAATAATTTTAATATTTAAAATTATTTATAAATATTTAATTTTAGGTAGACCTATTAAAAATTTAGTATAATTACTAATTATATGGGTGTTTGAAAATTCAATCGCCAAATTAAAATTTTTTCAATTGAAATTTAAAAAAATTCAATTAAAATTACGTTTAAAGAGTAAATTCTAATCAAAACCCATTTTTGATATTAACATCCAAACATTTATAACTTATTTTTTCAATTATTATAATAAAATTAATGAGTTTTAAATTTTTAAATTGAGAATTCAATTACTTTTTATATAAAGATAATATAAATATTTTTAAGTCGGTCTCCCTAATTATGCCTTTGACTATAATAATATTAGATGAATCATTTTGTCAATATATGACTTTTTTTTTATTATAATTAAGGATTAAAATCACATAATTTTAGAATAATGGTTAATTAATAATTGATATTTTTAAATTTTAAAAATTAAATAATATATTTTTTAAAATAATTTTTTTAAATAAAATATAATTATAAAATAATTATATTAAATAAATATAAATAAATTAATATAAAAATAAATTAAATGAAAAAAATTATATTTTAAAAAAATTATATTTCGTTATAAATAACTACTATCACTCAAAATGTTAAATCAAAATTTTTACTTTTTATTTTTTTTATTTAATATTATCTTATTTTTAAATTATCCGTTAAAAAAATAATTTTTAAAAAGTAAATATTAAATAGTGTTAGATCAAAATTTAGGGTAATTTACCTTGTAATTTAATTAAATCGATGCCCAATAGACAAAAGTTTACTTTAGTGTGAATCCATCTATCTATCTATATATATGGAAACAGAGAGCACTGCCAATGCATTTATGGTCTTCCCCTTCCCCAAGATCATATACGTGGAGGAAACTTCTGATCTGAGCTATTGTCTTATATGCATAAGCAAAAGTCATGTTATAGCCGACAGTTTCTTATCATATCATCTGTGCTTTCAGAGCACATCACATTAAAAATTCTATCATCATATGCAGAGATTCCAATTGAAAACCTTCTAAACCGGTTGGGAATTTAAAAATCCCTGTATGCAATCCCCACTAACTTGGAATTAATGGTTAATTATAAAACTAATTTATATTTATATAGTATAGTATTTCAATTAGACATGTTGGACTGAATTTGAATTTAAAAATATTAGAATTTTAAAAAATTTGACTCATCTAATTTTTTATTTTTTTTATAAATTAAAATTTGAAATATTATTATGAATATATCTAAATTTCAATTGATTTAAAATTAAGAATTAATTAATTTAAATTAAATTAAATTATACAACAATACTAATTCTAATTAATGCAAACTCGAATTCAATTTGGATTATAAAAAATAAAATATATAATTTGGTTTTAAAAATATTGTGTATTTAGTGGGAGAAATAAAATTGCTATAGATAGAGCACTCAAAAGTTTTGATAATTCCTATTTTCTAAAATATTTCATTGTACTAAAAATAAAAGTTGCAATTAATTCAAAATTATCTTAATTAATTAATAATATAAAATTAATGGAGGATGGATTGAATCAATTTATGAGGAAGGTAGTATTATTAAACTGAAATATTTGAACAATAAATTCAGCCATAAAAAAATGGAAATTTTAACCTATATTATTAAGAGTATAAATGACTGAAATTAAAAAAAAATTTAATTACAATGGCCAAGTAAGTGTAATTTAAACTAATAATTATATCATTATTAAAACTTTTTATTTTGGTGTTTAGATAATTTTTTTTATCCAATAAATTTTTTAATTTTTAAAAATAATATCACATAAGTGTTTTTAACCATTTTCAATCACTAGAATGCTGATTTATAACTCTCCAACTTCATTTAAATTTTTTTTTATTCAACAATGCAAAAAATTTTATTTTATCATTTTCCCAATCTTAGAATTTGGAGAGTTGCAAATTAGCTATCCGATAATTGAAAAAAAGTTAAAAACATCTATATAAAATTATTTTTAAAAAATTAAGAAAATTATTGAATAAAAAAAATTATTCAAACACTAATAAAATAAATTTTTAAAAATTCAGATACATGTTATGTATGTTTTCCTAATTTAAGTAACATAAAAATAATCATTGGTGGACGTATATAGAAACAAGAGGCACGTGTCTCTTAATTTTTAAAATTTTTAAAATAAATTATAATTTAGTATATAAAATTTGATAAGATTAATTAATAAAATAGTATTTTATTTTAAAAATTAATTTTTTAATCATTAATAAAATATTATTTAATTTAATTTTTTTATGTTTTCTTTTATTTTTCTCCATTTTCTTTTCAATTTTTCTTTATTTTATTTCAAATTTCTTATTTTTTCCTATTTCTTTTTTAATGATTTATAATTATTTCTAATTAAAATATATATTTAATATTTTTATATTTTTTAAATAAACTTATTTTATCAATCATAATATTATTTTATAAGTCCATCACTAAATGTGAAAAATACTCATTTTTAAGATTTTTATGTCCATTTCTGAAAATGACAAAATATATTTGATGAAAAAATATATATAAAGAAGCAACTCTTTTGTTTATTATATATATATATATATATATATATATATTTTGATCTTTATAATTTATAAAATAATTATTATTTAAACAGTAAAAAAAAAAATTCAATACAGTATATACACAATTAATAATACATACATATATCAAGACGAAACTCCTTTATGTTTAAAAACTCACACGGAGAAAGCCCTGCCACAGTCCACGCCGTTTTCCAAATTTAGCATAACTAAAGCAATAAACCGTTGCATAAATCACGCTAATGTTATGCGTAAGAACAAACTTCAAAACTAGTACTAGAAAAAAAAATTCACATTATCACGTGCCTCTCACATGCATATAATCTTACATTGACGTATTCACACACTTTCATTTATTTATTTTGATAAATTATGCTATTATAAGAATTTAAATTCAAATTTTTAATATTATTATAATATTTATGGAGTTTTACGTTATAGCAACTGTATAATGAAATGCGTTATTTTTTTTTTACTCTCCTTTAAAAAAAAAAAAAAAATTATATATTAGGACATCTTCGCAAACACTAAAAACACTACCATTCAAAAAATCAAAATAAAATTACCAAACACACATCACACTCTCTCCTTTCTTTCTTTTCCCATTCCTCCTTTCACTCCTAAAACAGTCTCTTTAGGAGGGAAAGCATGGAGGAAGAGATGAAGAAAACTCCGTTACATTGGTGCTTTCTCTTCTCAATCTTCACCATTTTCAATACAGTATCGCCTATTACCTTCGATTACGCCGATGCATTAACAAAAAGCCTTCTCTACTTCGAAGCACAGCGATCCGGTCGGTTACCTTATAACCAGAGAATCACTTGGCGAGATCATTCAGGCCTTACTGATGGCTTAGAACAAGGAGTTAGTATTTCATAAATTCTTCAAAAATTTAATGTGTTTTTGTTGAATTTGAATTTTATTTCAAAAATTGCTCTGTTTTTCTTTTTTTTTTTTTTTTATTTAGGTGGACTTAGTTGGAGGATATTATGATGCAGGGGACCATGTGAAATTTGGGTTACCAATGGCATTTACTGTGACTATGCTTTCATGGAGTGTTATAGAATTTCGTGATCAGATCGCCGGCGCCGGAGAATTAGAACACGCATTAGAGGCTATTAAATGGGGAACTGATTATTTTATCAAAGCACACACAAGCCCAAATGTACTTTGGGCAGAGGTACTATATTTGTTTTTTTGAAATTCAAATTCTTAATTTATTTTTGCTAATTTTATTCAAAACTATTTGTGTTTCAGGTTGGTGATGGTGACACCGACCATTATTGCTGGCAACGGCCGGAGGATATGACTACTTCACGGCAAGCCTATAAGATCGATGAGAATAATCCTGGGTCGGATCTCGCCGGAGAAACTGCCGCCGCAATGGCTGCCGCATCAATATTGTTTAAAAGAACAAACCCACATTATGCTCACCTACTGTTGCACCATGCTCAACAGGTAAATTAAGCATATTATTGGTTGTGAGATTAGCTTATTTGTCCAATATCTAGTTGATATTTTCCTTTTTAATTTAATTTAGTTAAAACATTATCAACTACAGAACACGAGTAATTCTCCTTTCTAATAATTTTTACTGCGACTTTTCCAGTGAGTCTTTGTTTATATTAATTTTATATATTAATAATGAAGATTTTAAAATTATATATTTAATTTATTTATTTAACTTTATTTGATATATTAGATATTAAGATATAATTTAATGGTAAATTTATATTAGGCTGAGTAATAAATTTAAAATAAATAAAAATAATAATAAAAAGAATTTTTTATATATATATATATTTTTTTTGCTTATCATAGTCAATATATTTACATGTTTAATGTATTAGTGAGAAAATATATAATTTAATAAAATAGCATGAGTCATTTAATACTATTGAAGGAGTATTATTAGGAAAATACTAATAATATTTATTCATTTAACTACATTAATTATATATTTTTTACTCCGTATAGAAAGTCATTTTTTACTCCGTATATGAAAGTCAAAGTAAATTTAATAATATTAATTAGTTGTATGAAAATCAAAGTAGATCTATTTTTATGTGACCAAAGAATCAATAATTAGTTACACAATTAATATATACTATTTTTGCTTTTTTATATCTGTCGATTTTATATACATATTAAAATATTTATTAATTAGATTTAAAATAATTTATTTAATTTTATATTCTTAATTTTATTTTAAATTAAATTATTATATTCTAATTAAATGTTATAAGGATAAAATAAAAAAAATAAAAAAATATTATTTTGAAAATTTAAAATGATAATTAAAAATAAAAATGAATAAATTTTTAAAATGATAGATAAAAAAAATAGAGGGTATATATATTGTGAAATTAATTAATGTGGGTTTATATAGTTAATTAATGGAAGTCAATTGTTTTGTTTTTGGATGTAGTTGTTTGAGTTTGGAGATAAATATAGAGGGAAATATGATGAAAGTGTGAAGGTGGTAAAGAGTTACTATGCGTCGGTGAGTGGGTACATGGATGAGTTGTTGTGGGGAGCTATGTGGCTATACAAAGCCACCGACAATGAACATTACTTAAAGTACGTTATTGAGAAGGCTCATTGTTTTGGCGGGATTGGTTGGGCCATAACGGAGTTTAGTTGGGATGTTAAGTATGCTGGTCTTCAAATTATGGCTTCTAAGGTAAACTTCTCTCTTACCTCTCTCTCTCTCTCTCTTTTGTCTTTGTCTATGAGATTATGACTGCTATACTCATGTTTGCTTGAATTTTTTAGAGTTCTTGTTATTAGGCATTACTCTCTCTAAATCTTTATAGGATTTGCCTTTTTCCCTAAATTCTAAGATACAATAATAATAATATATTTTAACTTTAATTAAAAAAATCATGTGGATTTACTTTTACTTTATAATAAGTTGATAACCTGGAGTAAGCCCTAATTAAGGTATATTACTATCTCCATTTTCTAGATTTTTTTTTTTAATTTCAATTTTTTATTTTTAAAATCATCTTGTTTATTTTATTTTAATAGCATTTGATGAATTTAAAGACTTCGAATGAAAATTTTAAATTAATATTGTGTTATTTTAATAGTAGTTTTGACTAAATGGGTGAAAAAAATAGAGGAAGTGTTTATTTCTTATTATATAAACTATAAATAAATATTAATGAATAGTTGATTCAGTAATATTGAAACTATTTTTAAAATTAAAAAATTTTATATTCTGACTGTTAATTAAAGTCAACTTTATAAAAATAAAAACTACAAATAAATTATGTTCCTGTTAATTAAAAAGAAAGAAAGAAAATTATCACTTTTTAACTGAATAAAAAAAAAGGTTTGTGATGAAGCATAAAAGCATGTGCTGCTCATGCTTTGCATGGCAGGGCTTTAGACTTTGAGTGGTGTCACTTGCTAAATTAAAGTAGTGCTGCCACTATTGATAAGGGATTGGTTATTAGTAGTATTAAAATTGTTTTCAAGATTTTAAAGACTTTCAATCAAAATTAAATTTAAAAAGAAAAAAAAAATAGTGCTGCCACAATGCACTGATGCACAAGCCTAGCCCCTAGTGGAAAGAGCCCCTTCTATAATCTGTAATTTAGCACCAACTGAATTTAACTCAATCCAAGGGTAGAGAAAGAAGAGGAAAAGTTATGCACAGTTGCAGACCATCATCATATTCATATGTTTGGTGGCAAAGCTGAAGTGATTATTGGCTTGTCCATAGCTTTCAGGTGGGACCTCTTCTCCAGTTAATGGGTCCCACTTTGTAAACCAATTGAACAGACACAGCACAGCAAAGTTCTTTCCTTTAATTTACAAGCCCCTTATGGGTGTAGTCTGTTGGTTGAGACACATGTGCCTTGAGGCTTTGTTTGGGCAGGGCCCCTTATTATTTACAATAAATAAAATCTAGGGCTGAGAAAAAATATATATCAAAAAATAGAAAAAATAAAACCGAAAAATTCAGTTGATCAGTTCATTAATTTTAATGTATTCGTAGTCTTAATAGTGGTAATTATTTTGTAAAATTAATTTTAACTTAGATATATAATATTTGGTATAGGTTAATATAAAATTTATTTCATTTACAAATAATATTTATTAAAAATATTTATTTATAAATAAATATTTATTTTTAATTTAATAAAAAATTCATTTCATATAGTTTATTTTTACTAGTTTGTACTTAAAATTTATTAGTTTTAAAATTTTATATTTTTATTAAATTTAAAATTCATTAGTAAATTGATTTTATAGGGATTTGATACAAATATAACCAATTTTATGAAATTAAAAATGTAAAATTTAAATAACTTTTATTTAGTATCAAATATAAAAAAAATTTATAAAATTTATTTGTAACGACCGGCTGATTACCGATAGGTTTATCATTCATGAGCTGTCTTTGTAAGATTTCACATTCATTTCTTTTACACTGTTTTTCTAGTTCTGTTTACCCCCACATCTTCATTGACTTCAAGGTGAAACGAGAGTACTATTCTCAAAAAAGAGAAAAAAAGAAAGAAAAGAAAGTCTATAATTGGAATACTTTAAGTAGGAGTATTTAAAAAAAAAGATGGCAAAATTAATATTATAAATTAAAAATAATTAAATTTATGTAAAATAAAATAAAATTATCTTTTTGAGACGAAGTTAGATTAAAGTTACTTCATAATAAAATAAAAATTAAATTAATTTCTCCTAAAAAAATTGTTATAACTTAACATATAAAAATTATACCAAACAATGCCTTATTTTACATCCTAACTTGTTATTATAATTTTACTAGTTGCTCATGGATGAGAAGCACAAGCAGCACGGGGATATACTAGAGCAATACAGATCAAAGGCTGAGCATTACATATGCTCTTCCCTTAACAAAAATAATGGTAGCAATGTGGACCGTACTCCGGCAGGCCTATTACACATCCGACAATGGAATAATATGCAATACGTGTCAACAGCAGCATTTCTTCTCACTATATACTCTGATTTCCTTCTAACCTCGGATCGGAATCTCGTGTGCCCTAAAGGATTAGTAGATCAAGAAGAGATCCTAAATTTTGCTAAATCACAAATTGATTATATGCTAGGGTCTAACCCAATGAATATGAGTTATTTAGTGGGTTATGGGACTAGATACCCTACAAGAGTGCACCATAGAGGGGCCTCAATTGTGTCATATAGAGAGAATAAAGGGTTCATTGGGTGCACACAAGGGTATGATCATTGGTATAGCCAAAAGGAGCCAAACCCTAATGTTTTAGTTGGGGCATTGGTTGGAGGACCAGATTGTCAAGATAATTTCATGGACCAAAGAGGTCATTATATGCAAACTGAGGCTTGCACTTATAATACAGCACCATTAGTAGGAGTTTTTGCAAAATTATTAGAAATGGAGGACCAAAAAGAAAAGGCTGATAATGATCATAATCAACATTTGGTTGCTTCTTATAAGAAATAATTATAAATAAATAGTAAAGGTATAAGAGAGAGAGAGATGTTGAGTATTACACATGTTGGTGTTTTTTAGGTCGTTGAACTAAGGTGTTCAAGCCTCATTTTGTCCCTTCAATATATATATATATATATATATATATATATATATATATATATTTTGGTTAGGTGTTTGTGATACTAAAAGTATTAAGTTAAACATTATTGCCTATTCAATTGTATTTTCATTTAATTTTTTTTTTTTTATATTGCGAAGTTACATAATTTGTAATTACATAATAGTCTTATTTTAATATATCTATATAAAAGAAATATTAGCCAAAATTTACCTTTAAACAAGTTGAAGAGGAAATTAAAAAAAAAAAAAAATCTCTATTGCCTTCTGCTCCTGCCCTATCCCATAAAATTGATTTCTAAAGAAAAAATACATGCATGTAAAATTTTCAGGATTTCTTGTTACTGTCCTCGTGAAAAATTCAAAATTTTCAAGTGCCACTACAAATTTGGTTCTATGTGGTGTTTTCTGATGCTATTTCAAAGAAAATGGGTGATGGGTTTTGGAGAAGACAATGAAAGTGGCATAAATGAATGAAACTACTTTGTATTCCAGCCACCAAGTACAGGTAGGCTCTTCTATCAGATGATTATGTACTCAGGAAATTATGAAAGATGAAAAATAAGACATTATATTCATCCATAAACAAATTCATTTTACCCTCAAATTTCATGTAATTTCATTGTTAGTCATGGGTTACTTGACAAAAGATGGTGAAAATGTGCTTCCTCTAGCTTCCACCTATACCTGTTTCTTTAAATATCTCCACATGCCCTTTCTAGTTCATCTAATTCTCTTCATGTATCGGCAAACTTCCTCAAGTTGCTGGCATTTTTATATCAGTAATCTGTTTTCTTCCCTGAGTCTGGTGTATTCATCCAAAAGTGCCTCATTTTTCATTATCAGGTATTTGTAAAACACTTCATGTCTAACCCAAGCATATTCATAGAAATCTTCCACATTATAGACTAATGGCACTGGTCGATTTGGATCCACGGCTTTTGGAAGAAGATACTTTTTCCTCTTGTTCTCTACCAAAATGGATATCCTACTGTGGTATCTATATTCCCATGGCAGGGCCCTCCCTCTACTATCTCAATTTTTCTCCATGCATCTCTTATTTCACTCATCATTATTTTAGTTGTGCCTTCAGAGACACTTCCTGGAGGCCCTCAGTTCTTGGGATGAATTGAGTGCAATGAAATTATTGAAGCACCATCTCAGGAGAATAACTTATGTATCCTCAAATTACAATCAAAGGCACAGATTGGTAATCTCCAGCCCTCAATATAAATGCATCTTTTCAAATCCAGTTAGCTTTCCAAATATAAGTTTTACAATAGTGCTTATCATCCACTAGTCTTTGTTGTACTCCTCCCTTTAGCATTCACCACATACCAAACATACAACAGTTGGCAACAACTCTGCAGATTTCTTCCACTCTTTTCTCGACAACTTGTTAGTGTATTATAGAAAAGTTTCAGCAAGATAATACAATACCATAAAAAAGATGAACTACTTCATCAATAACCATGCCAACTTCTCCATTTATATTACTAAACCATAGATTGCTAAAGCCAAAACTTGCATACTTTGATCGATTCTTCCATTCTCCCAATGCTTTTCAAAAAGCTCTTCAAATAGGCTCAATCTCACCCCTCGCTACTCCCTCTGGTTACTTTATTTCCATCAATCTCATCTCGTGAAACTTGAATAAGTGAAGCGAGTTTTTTTTACCTGGAGACCTCTCTTTATAGCCAGGATAATTTTTTTCTCCATTTTTGAAAGGCATTTGCAAGAGTTCCTCATATTCCTCAAGCAACACTATAGTATCCGCATCACTAATAGTAAAAACCCTATACATCGGATCCCACAAATGAACCAAAGCCTCCAGAGCAGGGTTTTGAACTCAAACTTCTAGCAATAAAGCTATATTTCCAAATCTTTCAGAGAATCGGTCTTTAGTTTCGGAAGATAATTTTCTCCAACATTGTAGCCACTCATCCACATTACTATCCTCAAAGTCCAAACTCACTGTCTCTGGGAAATTACTAATATAATTTTCTGGCACACAATTCCCTTCTTGTAATTGTAAAAGTTCAGACTCACATGCGAGTTGTTCCCATTTCTTGGAATTTTGATCATATGCAAGGATCCCATCCATACTTAAAGAAGATGCCATGATCTTACCAACTGTAAAAATTCTTTATAGCCCATTAATAAAATTCTGCAACCAAAAGATTAAAGATCACTAAGATTCATAATCAATAACTTTTAACATTAATCCAAAAAAGCCAAGGATTCAAAAATAAATAAATCCATATATTCAATTTTCATCAAGTTTTTAACTCAAAGCCCTTTGCTTCATTTCTCTGTAACTATAAGTTTAAGTTTTTAAGAACAACTAGAATCTAAAACTCATTTTTATATACAATAGAATGCAAGATGAAATCGACACAGCCGAAAATCAACAAGTGTGAGTATAGTGTAGATTAGAAAGAACCTTTCCTAGCAAAATCTAAAAACTATCTTTTTTTTTTGTCCAAGTACAACTAAGATTATACCTTAATCGGCGTTTGATCTCCGTACACTTTTCGTTTAGCACACTAAAGACTTGCCGCCGGGGCATGAAGCTCCAATGATCACCGCGACAAGCACTTAGAATTGAGGCTGACTAAATCAACTGTAAAGAATTCCATTCTCGGCTCCACTTTTTCGCTGACGCTCTGATTCCGGTAATGAATCGCCGGTATCAGAAACTACTCCTCAGTCCTCTCTCTCCATTTAACTTTGGATAAAGTACAATTTTGTCTCTTAAATCCATATCTTGCCTATCCTATCCTTTGTTACAATGCCTGACTTGAACTAAAATGTAATTGACAATTATCCTTAAAATTTTATTTAATTAAAAAATAATTTTTAAATTAAATATATAAAATAAAACAAAACAAAACAAAATAAAATTCATTATTTTATTTAATTAAAATTAAAATAAATATTATTTTTATATATTTTAATTTAAAATTAAAATAATTACTTTTATTTAATAAGAATTATTAGTTTTTAAAATTAATTTATTTTATTATTTGTTGTATATTTGATTAAAAATTTATTTTTTGTATATCTAAAATTAAAATATTTTTATTTTAATATATAAAAATATTTATAAATCAAATATACAAAATAAGAAAATAAATTAAATGAATAAATAAAAGTATTATTTTAATTAAATAAAATAATTTTATTTTTTAAAATTAAAATATGAAAAAATATAAAAAAAAAATTATATATGAATATTCAAATAAAAAATTATTCACATATATTTTTAAATATTTTAATATTAATTAAATGAAAAAGTAAGAAAATATAAAAAAATAGAGAAGATGACAATATTTTTAAAGATGAAAGTATTTAAAAGAATAAATTTAATTAAGTTTTTAAATTTTGATTTCATCAATAAATTTGTTAATTTTGTCTTATATTTTTTAATTTTTTTCATTAAATTTTAATAAAATAAATAAAAGTTGATTGTATATCTATAAAAAATTAGAGAAAAATAATCTATTTTTAATTATTTTAATTTCAATTAAATGTAAAAAACAATTTTTTTAGTTAAATTTATAAATATAAGAAAATAAATTAAAAATAAAAAATAACTTTATTTATTTTAGGAAAAATGTTTAAATATATCCTTGAACTATAACGATAATGTTATATTGATTAGGTGGAAGTTAAACCGACCAAACCGATTAAACTAAATTGATCAAATCAAATTAAAATTAATGATTTCTGAATTTATTTAATTTGATTTGGTTTGAAAAATAAAATGAACTGAAAGTTCAATTTAATTTGAGATTTGAGCATTTTTTTCTTTGATTTCAAACTGAACCAAACTAAAATTATATATATATATATATATATATATATATATATATTAATTTTTTTACTTTATTATAATTAAATATATTTGATTTTATTTTATATACAACCATATTTTTTTAACCTAATATTAATTTATAATTTTAAAAATAATATCCATGAAAATTAACTAAAAATAAATAAAATATATATATAATTCTTAAGAAAAAATACAAATATTTTTGAGAAAAAAAAATATAAATTTTTAGCATGTTAATTAATAAAATAGACAAGTATTAAGTTGTATAATATTGAATTATTTTTGAAATTTTTTATTACCGATAAAGAGTTTTTCCCTAATTTTATAATAAAATAATTATAAAAAAATCTTTAATTTGGAATCAACAAACTGAATATATTTAAACTGAAATAAATAGAATCAAAACTAACGATTTGATTAAATTGATAATTTGGTTTAGTTTGAAAATTTTATAAATAAAAAATATTAGTTTAATTTTATAATAACCTTTCAAACGGATGTCATCCCCTAATATTGACATTTTTTTTAAAAGCACAAATATGACTATGAAGTCATAAAAATGAAGTAGAACACCTTTCCGCTCGTTATCTTTGTAACATTTTTTTTAAAATAAATATTTTTAAAAATTTAAAAATTCAAAAAATATTTATTTTAGATTCAAAAATTATAAATAAATAATCAATAAAATCTTTATAAAATATACTTTATTTTAACATGTTAAAATTTAAAAAATAATTATTTTCATTTTATTATAAATTATTTAGATATATATTTAATTTTAAAAAATTCTTAAAAATTCTTATTTAATTTCAAGTTATAAAATTTATTATTCTCACATATAATTTTACCGTATGTAAACTTAATTAATTATATATATATATATATACATCTTAGTCCAAATTAATTAGAATTATTATTTAGTTTTAAATTGTAAAAATTATTATTTTCAGATATAATTTTACCATATATAAACTTAATTAATTATATATATACACTCTAGTTCAAATTAATTATTAACTTAA
>CANXYC010828357.1:0-44076 GCA_948193065.1 Aleurites moluccanus
ATAGGTTTATTAAATTCTATTATAGATCGTTTGGACTCTCTAAATAATTCTATAAATAAGTTGTTCAAAAATTTAGAAGAGTTGACTCTTAGACATAGTGAATTTGAGAAATTTTTCCTTTAGAACAAAGGCCCTTTAGGACTTGTTGCTAGCTCTCGTTATCACAACGAATACAAAAAGCTGAAAGAAATCAGAAATAAAAGAAAAAATCCTTTAAAAGATCTTTAAGAGTAGTTCTCTGTAATTTCGCCTCTGACCAAAACAATTAGAGGGAGGGTCGACTCACCTGAATGGTATCAGAGCTTAAAAGAGAAGATTTTTGGATTTCTTTGAAAGAAAAGTAAGACTTTAGGGATAAAAATAGAAATAATTTAAGTTTGGGGCGGATAAGGACTGCCAGTGAAACGCGGCTAAAAGTCTGAGGACTTTTATATTACGTTTTAAAGTTTAAGAATAATAATGTGCGTGAACTATAAGTTGGAGTACCATGAGTGAAATGATCTATGTTATTTTAATGTGAATAGAATATCAACAAACTTCTAATTATATACCATGCATAAGACAAATATATCATTGGATATTTGAGAATTTGCTTGTTAAATTAATTTAAAAAAATAAGATTTATTAATTGAAATTTTCATTATCAAATTTTAAAAAAAAAATAAAAAATAAAATAGTCAAAAAAATATTTTTAATTAAATGTCAAATAATTTTATTTTTTTATTTAGAATTGAAAAACTAAAAGTCTTTTAAATTCTTAAATTAATAATTCAAATAATCATTATATCATTTATTTTTATTAACAGATAAATTTAAACTCGAGTCTATTATTCAGATTGGATGTATATTTTATTAATAAATTATGTTTAAATATATAAATAAATTATATCATCGGGTTAATAACTAGTAACTAAGTGTATATTTCATTTTTTAAGTAATTAAAGTTTCAAACTCCTATAATTTTATTCAAGGGAAAATACAGACTTTTTGGAAAGGAGAGGTTCCCTTTACACCAGAGTAAGGATATAAAAATTTTAGGAAGAAAAATTATGAATTAGAGATTAAAAAATTAATTTTTTAAAATAGAATGATTATTTTATTAATTTTAGTAAATTTAATGAATTGAATAATAATTTATTTTAAAAAATTTAAAGTGAAAGGGTTAAAATGGAAAAAATATATGATTAAATAATATTTTATTAGGAATAAAAAAAATTAATTTTTTAAAATAGAAAGATTATTTTATTAATTTTATAAATTTTAGAGACTAAATAATAATTTTATATTAAAAATTTTAAAAATTAAGAAACGATAATAGATCCGCCTATGATCTTATTCCTTTTTGAGAATTAAATTAAAGAAACATACTGTTTTATAGTGAAAATTTTATTGTATAAACAAAAAATAAGCTAGTTTCATACATGAGGAGGATTTAGTATAATTGCTGTGTTGTTATTGCACAGGTTTTCAGTCCGTTGCAACAAAATTTCCTGTGTAATCCACAACAACATAGTCATGTGAATTTTTCATCAAATTAAGCTATTTATGGTTGGCGTGAGTTTGAAAAATAACAATCAAGAGTCTAACTTGATGGTGTAGAACAAAATATTTTGAGAAGAAGTTTTGATTTTGAGTTTTCTTTTTATCAATCAGACTCTAATTCATAAAAAATAAATATGATATTTAAAAAAAAAATTCTTGCGAACATTAATAATTAATATTATAATTTTTATAAAAATAATCTGACAGTATAAAAATTGAAAAAAAAATAAAAAAATAATGCAACTTACAAGTCAAAATAGGGATGCGTATTTAAAATTTAGCCATTCAAAATTTGGAAATTCAAGCTACAACCCAAGTTCGTTGTCCTGACATACATTTTGAGTTTAGTTTAGTATCCATTCCTAACAAATAGGTAGAGTTAATATCTGGTATCCCAAGTCCCGAAAACTTTTAAATATTAGGTATACACGTTAAGTATATATTAATTTAATAAAATAAAAATATAAAAAATATTAATATTTTTTGACTGAATAAAAAAAAATATATAATATATAAAAAAATTTCCTCATAATCTTAAAAAATTTTGAATTTAAATTTTAATTGAAACTAATTTATTTAAAAATACGCTAAATCTTTTTGATAAATATATCTTTATATCATGTTATCAGTCCTAAAATAATTAACAGGAACTGTAAAAAAATAAAAATATTATTATTATTTATTTTTGCTTTTAAAAAAATATTTTTTAGGGTTAAAAAATTATTTTTCATATTTTTTGATAAATTTAAAAATAAAAAATAAATAAAAATATTTTTTAAAAAATACTTTTTATTTTTAAAAAATAATTTAAGAAGAAATTAAATTATTTTTATTAAATTTTTTAATATAAATAAAAATTTTATTTTCATATTTTTTACAAATTTGAAAATAAAAATTTCAAAATAAAAAATATTGTTTTAAAATTTTTATTTTTTAAAAATAAAATAAAATAATATTTTTATTTGTTTTATTTTTAAAATTGTCAAAAAATATAAAAATATATTTTTTAATCCTAAAAAAATTTTTTGAAATAAAAATATGATATAATTAATTAAAAATAAAGGGTAATGATATTTTTATCTTTTTATTGCTCATGCTAATTATTTTAAAATTGACTAATAATAAAATTAGACGAAATAATTTAATAATATATTGTGATATTTATAAGAGAGAATTAATGAATTTTTGAAATATCATAAAAAAATTAGTATATTAAATTATTTTATATTAAAAAAATCATAATTAACTCTTTTAAAAAATTTAATATTTGAATTCCTGAGATAATTTGATAAAATATTATATTTAAAATTAGTTGATATCAATTTGTTGTGTGATTATAAAATAATATAAAATTATTATTTTTTATTTTATAAATTTTACTTATTTATATTTAAATTATTATTGTAAAATAAAATATTATAATAACACCATGATGGAGTTGCAAGGTGTGACAACAATACACGAAAGCCATTAAAGGAAATAAAAAAGGGATTAGAGATTTGGAACTCCAAAATGAGTTCCATTCGCTGTAAAGCAATTAATGAGAGATTTATGGTTCGTACGTTGCCATAAATGTCTACAACTGCCTATCTACAAAATTTAGTACAATTTTTTTTTTAAGATCATTTTCATATTTCGTACTTCCGTTCCAAAAAAAATTTTATTTTCCTTTTTATATTCATTTTCAATTATATTATATTATATTTTTTTAATTAATTTAATAATTAATTATTAAATATATCTTTCATTAAATATAATTAATATAAATAAAATTAATATCATCTTATATATAATTATATTTTTATTTTTTCTATATTAAAATTATAAATTTAGATTTAAAATAAATAATTATAAATCTTTATTGATAAAAATTTATTGAATGGTGAATTATTAAATACATGATTAATATTATGACATCAAATATTTATTTATTATAAATATTAAAAATTAAAAAAAATATTAAAAAATATATAATAAAAATACTTTAAATATAAATATTTTAAAAAAAATTAATATAATAAATTAAAAATAATAAAATTTTTTAACGTACACATAAAATGAAACATAATTATCTTTTTTTATTATCTTTAATTATATCTGTATATATAAAAATATTCCTTAGCTCCTTATAATTTTCATATTACAAACTAAAAATGATGAATTAATGTTGATCATTAACTTTAATTATGATTATGTAAATGACGTCAAATTAGAAAAAAAAAAAAGAAGGGAAAACGACATCGTATCGTTTCGTCCGAGTATACAAGATACTAAAAAAAAAAAAATAGCTTGGACAAGAGAAGCTAGCAGGGAAATTAATAAAGAAGGGATACCCAACAACTACCCATTTAATTTTTGACATTTTGTATTATGCCCATCACACATCCTTTGTTTCCTTAATAAGAATTAATTATCAGATCTTTGATTAGGACATTGCACAGTTGTTTTCACAACTTCAAATTGAAATATGTGATTAGGCTATTAATATGGATAAATATTTTAATACGATATTTGAATTGATGAAATTTACATGAAAAATTTTAAAAGATTATAAATTTTATTAAAATTTATTATTTAATTAGTAAAAATATAATTAAAATTTATAAATTATTTAAAATTCATAATTTTCCTTAATTTCTCATTTTAAAAATTTTAAAATTCTTATATAAAAAGTGAGATTTTAAAAAATAATAATTTTATAAATTATCTTTTTATTACTAAAATGTTATTAAAATTTATAAGTTTTATTTTTATTTCAAATAAAGAAATTGTATAAATACATGAAATAAAAATATTTAAATTTTTAATTTTATAAATTTTGATAAATTTTATAACTTTAAAATTTTTAATTCAAACGTGATTTAATTGAAATTTTAATTTATTAGCAGTGAAATGATTTTCAGAATCATAAAATCTTGAGTTTAGTTTTTAGATAAAATTAAATTTATAAAAAATTTACTAATTAATTAATTATATCACAAAGGAATCAACCAAATCATTTTTCTAAAAGGGGTCAAATACAAAAAATGGGAACAATTATATAATTTGATAATCAATCTTCACAAACATTAGCTTTTTGATATATACTTAACTTAAATCTCCATAAAAAATGTGTTTTTAGATTTTTTTTTTAAAATATATGAATTTCTCAAAATCTCTTGTTCAAAATTTATGCAACCAAACCTAACATAAGTAACCTTCCTTGATTACTACTTGTTATAAAGTCAAAAGTTAGCCTGACATTATCATATGGTCTGCCTATTGCAATTAAAGGGTAGTTTGACTTGTGGGCTAAAATTAAGGATTGAGTGGGTTATTGTGTATGTAGCTGATTTTAATTATTTATAAATTTTTAAAAAAATTTTAAAAAATTATATTTTGATAGTGTTTGATATAATGAATCTATTGATATATTTTTCATGCTAAATAAAAATCATTTGAACTGCTAAAAATCTATTGGAAATGTATTAAATCTAAACCGTTAAATATAATACATAAAATTTCTAATATATTTTTAACAGTTCAAATGATTTTTATTTAGTATGAAAAATATATCAATAGATTCATTATATCAAACACTATTAAAATATAATTTTTTAAAAATTTTTAAAAAATTTTTAAATAACTAAAATGAATGTGTAAAAATATCAACTCCTAAAATTACTTAAAATAGTGATGGTTTTTCAACACCTTCAGCATAGATTAACAGCCTTATTAATTATGTTTCTTATAGTCAGAAGAACTATTTACTATTGGAAATTTATAAGTTGTCTAATTAATCCAGTCCACTTGCTGTCCCATCTAAGAAAGCATTGATTCATTAATGTTGTCTTTATGATTATTAATTAATTTAGTGGAGATATTATAATGCATGCCAAATTCAAATATTTTAAGATTTTCATTTTAAATTTTATTTGTATATCAGTTATTTATTTATTGAGAAATTTGACTGCGATTGAAGTAGTTTGAACTCAAAATTTCATTATTTTAGAGAGATTCATTTTATAGTTCATTATTGTCATGGTTTTAACTTAAATTAATGGTCATAAATGGCTTCTTCTAGATGGGGTTTGGCTGAGTTTCATGTGATATCTGCAACATTTAGACACTGAGATTTTGAGCTCTCATAAATATCTAGATGCAACTGTTAACGTCCCCCAAATTAAATTCTTTCATCTGCTGACTAATTGCACATGTTTGTCCATCTCCATAGAAACAATCCATAATTAGCAACACTCGAGTATTATCACTGCATAAACTGGCAGGCTATCTGCAGCATTTACAACCAAAGGATGGTGTAACGTTTAGAATGTGCAATTACAATTGCAATTAGCCTGTGTTACCAAGCAAAAGTCACAATATTTTTGGTGAGCTCCATGAAGAATGGACCACTTGGATTCTTAAAATTCTCATGTGAATTTATACCCAAAAAGAAAAAATAAATAGATCATGTGAATGGGTTCAGAGGTAATTAGCGAATTGCTTTCTGCAGCATTTCAGTTGCAAAACATTTATACTTACAATAGATTTTTTTTTTCTTTTACATAAATTGAAAGTTTGAAAACCCACAAGCCTTGCTGCTGCTGCTCTATAAAAAAGAGAAATAAAATGCAGAATAAGTCTTATTCCCTACCGTCTTGTAACTGACTTGTTTACAATTGATGTTGAACAACGAAAACCTTACAGACTAGAGGAGTTCCAGCTAGCATCAACAACTTTAATAATCTTGTCATGTAATTTAGCCCCAGCAAAAGCAATTAACTATACCTCGATCAAGACCATCTAAGTACATACCTTTTGAGAAGTCTAACGGACATCCTCCAGCGTCAGTAACTAAACCAACACCACCCCCCCCCCCCCCCCCCCCTGTATGATAACAACACCAGCAGCATGATTGAGCCAACCCTTACAAACTTGTTAAAAATCTCAGCATCCCCTCGAGCTGTCGCAGCATACTTCACCATGCTGTATACGCGTAGTGGCTGCATTCTGCAGTTTAAAAAAAAAAAAAAGGTTCTGTGAGCTAATTAACAATATGAGCTTTTAGCTTTTTCATTACAGAACAGAGGAATAGAATACATATTCACCTAAGCCAACACTGTGATCTAGTTCTACTGTGAAAGAGTAGCTTAAATTTGCCTTCTCAACTGGTTCACAAAAGGTAGCTAATGCTGGATTCTCAATTGAGGATACTCTAATTGGCATCGCAGAATTTGGCCACACTAGTTTGTTATATCCCTGGTGTAGAGGTTGCATCCATGCCTCTCCTCTACCTTTCCTAGCATAAATTACACAGCCTTTGTCCCAAGATTCAGATGTTGGTGGGGTTAGCTTAGATATAATCCTATGGTAGCAGTGATGATAATTTAAACATTCTTTTCTCGTTTGATAATTAGGACAACCAAGAACTCCAAGTACAACCTCTCCATCCTCTATGCCAAGGCAACAGCATATTTCTCCACGTACAAAACCAAATGTACCATCAACAGGATTAAGCGCCCAAAATCTTCCAATAGGACCTTCAACAGAGTTTCAATTAATGACTGATGGCTTCAAGAAACTCGATGCGGTGAGAGCCATTCCTGGAGCTTTAAGACCAAAGCAAGATGCTTCAGCTAAACAGTTATTCACAGTTCGAACTACAGCTTCTAATAGGTCAGCTATTAGATTTGAAGAGAGTTTGACATCTTCCTCAACAACTATTGAGACATTTCTACTTCCTGAGGACTCGGATAATATCCAGCTGACAGTGGCTTGACGCTCCAATCTGTTTACATGGTGTATCAAGAGACTAAGCCAACTAGGATGTTGTATTGTAGTAAGGTGTCACTATATCAGAGTTAAAAAAAAAAAAAAAAACTCTGCAGAACTTGAATTGTCAAATGGTAACCAGAGAGCCACAGAATTGTACGGTTACATGTATAGTCTATAGATGTTAAAATAACAAGCTACCAAGTTCAAAAAAGAGAATGTCTAAGCTCCGTAAAGAACTTGGTCACCTAATCATGTTTCACAAGTTATAGAACCAAGTTTGATCAATAATACAGATTGGGTAATTTCTCAGAAATCTTTATTTAGAACCATAATGTGGGAGTCTTATCAGCAAGGCCTAATAATAAAATCTCTAGTGATGTAATTGATAAGATCAGTAAAACAAGCAAAAGATTTAACTGTAATTCCCTAGCACTGAAAACCATAAATTCTGCTAGAGAATTTAAAAGAATTTCGAGAACAACAGTCATGATAGCATTTTTCTTTCAAAATCACTCACATAGTTTTTTCCTTTCAAGTGCAGGCTTTGTCAATTTATAAATCTTGGAAATAGTTCTAGATAAATCAGTAAAAGTGTATACTGCATGGATATTAATATTCTGCCAAATCAGTTTGTTGTATGGATGCAGTTTTTTAATAAAAATCTCAGTTGCCCACTTGTCCTTTATTTTCCATGTATTAGCTAGGCAACAAAGCAATGTCATATTTCCATCAATGAGTGGATGAAGGTATCGTCATTTTAAATTTTTAACAGTAACTTGGTCTGTCTAATGCTTTAGTTCTCACCCACCATAATTGAGCAGCTATAGTTCTCCCCACCCAAAATTAGCAAGAATAGAATATATGCAAGGTATCACTTTCATTATCAGCCATAATTGTGATAGCTTGAATGTTATAAGATAATGTACCAAACACTTGGTCCTTTGACACCAAACCCTGAACCATCTCAAATGGAGCATGTAGAAGGCTAGAACTACTTTGGACAATCTAGAGGGGAGTTCAAATAGCAACCTAACAACTTGACGAGAACTCGGTTGGAAGGTATCTGTGTGGACAGACTATAGACACTTCATTTACAGTGCTATAACCAAAAGCTGAATTGAATTCGTACTATGCTACAAAAAGTAAATTGTTTATCCCATCCCTTTTAGGCATGGAATTAAATACATGTAATGGCCGATATGTAATGGATTTTGGCTTGCCCATTACGGTTAAGGCTGATAAATAACGGATATATTTTTTTTTTGCAAGTTTAACGGCCACATTATTTTTCGAGCAGTGATTTTTTTTTAGTACAACAGGCTAGGGACGGCAGCGGGTCGAATATGAGACGGTTATTAATATATCCAAACCCGATTTGCCAATTAAATTTATTACTCGCGTCCGTTTTGGGTACGAAGTGGGGCGGGTGGCAAGAATAGGTGGGTAAATGGATATATATCCGTTTATCCAACTAACATTTTTTTAATTTTATTTTTTTAAAATTTTTTTAATATTATTAACATCAATTCATATGTCTTACACAATACTACATACATTCTAACATATACTATTCATAACATATATTATTCATAAAGAAATGCAAATACTAATTTATCCAGTACAATATAATAATAATAATAGTTAAATGGGTCGAGTACAGATCGGGTTTATGATAAACTCGAACACGATCCAAATCCGTGACGGATAAATTTTTAAAATTCATATCCATCCCACCATTAAACGGGTTGGATAAAACTCAATTCGAAAGGATCGAATTATATCAGAAATCCATTGATTCGAATTAAATGCCATCCTTTTGATTGCTTTATTTATTTATTTTTTGTTTCTTTAACGGCAGAAATATTACATATAATAATGTCTATTGCTTTCAATTTTTTTATTTATTTTTTAAGGCAAAAATTTTGTCTTGAGATCATCATAGTTCCTCCACTCTTCACAAATTTCTCCAAAATCTTCAATTCCTCACAATTCCAAATTCAATATTCTTTAAGGTAAATAAAATCTCAATCTCACAATTTTTTTTCAATTCTGTATTTATTTTTATTTATTAATATTTTTAATTTACATTATAATTTTTATAAGTTTAGATAGTGATAAGTAATTAAATAATACTCTAAAATAATTTATAATATTAATTTTATTTATTAATCATTGGAGATTAATAATATATTTTTATTTTATGATTGGATGCATAAAAGTATTTTGAACATTTATAAGAATTTATTGAGATGATTTATCTACAATCAATTTTTTTAAAAGAAAAGAATAATTAGAATATTGTTTGCCCTTTTACTATCAAAGAAATTCAACAAATTGAATTATCCTCCTACAATTCTCATTTTACAATTTTTTCAGAAAAATTTCTTAGTAATTAACCATTACCATTACGGATGTCCGTTACAACTCCGATACTGTTACAAGCGATAGCAACCGTGAAATTGATCACAACCGGGATTTGAATTCATGCTTTTAGGTCTATGCATGAGGTGTTTTGAGCCAATTTTATTTATATTTTATTAAAAATTATACTGTCATGAACAAAATTTTTAGACATTCACCACTAATATTTCTGCAATTTCATGGCCACTCAGTAAGTAATTTCCTTTATATTATTATTTTCTTTAAGAAAATTATTCATTGATTGGATGAGAGAAAATATAAAAATAATAACATTTTATAATACTTTTTTAAAAAAAAATCAAAATTAACAAAGAATACATATCATAATATCAAAACATTGGTATATCTTTTTAGATGTAACTAAATATTCTATTAATTAATAAAATAAAATAATATAAAATATAACACTTTATTATATTATAAATTTTTAAAAATTATATTAAAATAAATCAAAATGTAAATAATAATAACTAAAATCTCGACTTGAAAATAAATCAAATAAAGCCTTTTCAAACTGGTCATGGAGATAGGACTTTTACATGACCTCAACCAAAATCATTCTTCTGCTATTCAAATCCCGGTTTCCATTATAACATATTTGACTACTGTATTAAAATCAAATTAACTTTTGATAAATTATTATTTTATTCTTAAATTTTAATCTAATTAATTAACTCATCCTGTTATTTGAGAAACTAATTAATTAATCTCTCAATTATAATTTTGTCAATTTATTTAATTCTTTTGTCCGCATTTGCTATTATAACCCATAAAAAAACTAAAATACTTCTCCTTTGCACATATTTTTCACTTCAATTACCCAGAGAAAATACCCAAATCAACACATAAAACTTTCTAAATTGAATCAATATGACACCATCAACAAAGCCACTCTGCGTCTTCCATTAATTTTAATCTTTAGTTGATCTATATTCCATGCGAGCAATCCTCAACAACTACAACACTGACACAAGACAAGTCTCAAATTATATCTTCAAGAATCCTATTGTTTTTTTGTTATATAATGATCTAGATTTCATTTCCCAGCTGCCCGCAAGAGATGTCAATCGACACTAGCAAGGTCATTGTTGATCCCAAATCTCCATTGTCGATGCCTGTGAATGCTGGCCCATCGCCACAGAGTGTCATTATTGACACATATAGCCCCAATCAAAGCACCACCACCGTTATCATCCCAATCCAGCCCTAGACATTCGCACGTTGTCAATTCTTGGTCTTCCTAGGTGCTTCCTCTCGATTTTCAGGTGCTCTTTTATTTTTTTTATGTATTGCAGGACATGTATAAAGGAGTGACTAATAATATGCGCATAATTGGAGAAGACTCACAAACATTTTTTTATTTTAGTTGGGTTGCATCAGTGATTTGCAATGAACTCTTAATTTTTTACTTTGGTTATAGATGAATTAATAAAATATATACATAAGGAAATCTCTTGATGCATGATATTTGCAAACAATATTATACTGATAGATGAGACACATGAGAGAGTAATAAAAAGTTCAAATTGTAAAGGAGTACTTTAGAGTAAAAAAGTTTCAGGTTAAGTAGAATCAAAACTGAGTACATATATTATAAGTTTAATAAAGGACGAAATGGGAATAATGAGAGAGTTAGCTTAGATGGAGTAGCATTGTCTCAAAGTATCTATTTTAAATATTATCTAGGCTTAATCCTCTGACGGGATGTAAGTTATGCGAAATATGTTAGCTATAAGATAAAAATTGGATGGTTGAAATATAGACTTGCTACAAGAATACAATGTGACCGTAAGATTTCCAATAAATTAAAAAAAAAATTATTGTATTTCTATTCGACCGATTATATTATATAATAGTAAGTGTTGAACAATAAAAGGACAACATATATCAAAGATGAGTATTGCTGAGATGAGGATATTAAGATGGATGTGTGGTTATATTAAAATGGATAAGATACGAAATGAAAACATTATAAGTGAGAGTTGCATCGATTGAAGACAATATAAGAGAATGAATATTAAGATGATTTGCACACGTGAAATAAAGATTTAAGTTAGAAAGGTTAAATATATAGTAATAAAGGAGAGAAATAAAATAATGGGTAAATCTAAACTAACTTGAAGAAAATGAATACAATATGATTTATAAGCATTACAAATATTAGAATATATCAACCAATATCATTTGAAGTGAAAATAAAGAATTTATATAATTATCTCCAATTTATTTTGAGATTAAAATTAAGTTAAATTGAATTGAGTATTAAGCTAAAATAAAAAAAAAAAATGACATTAAATTTGGGATAAATGATTTTTTGTTGGGATACAGATGGAATAGAGGGTATATATATATATATATATATATATATATATATATATATATATATATATATATATATATATTTTAATTTTTAACAAAAATAGTGAAAATAAAAATAGATATAAGAACTAAATGAATAGACGCTAAATGGTTAATTTAAAAAAAAAAGAATTAATTAATAAGGTTAAATTTTAGGGATGAAAAAGTAATTTACTTTTAAAATTTTAATGTATCATGTGAATTGATTACTTTGTGATAGTTGGGCTAGGCTTTGTTCATCTTTTTGTTAGTGACATGTTACAAAAAATACTATTGTTTGTTTTTTCATTTAATCTTGGATTAAAACTCAAATTAGCCCCAAATTTGTTTATTTGTATTCAATCATATTCAAAATTAATTTTAAGATTAAATGAACTCTTAATATTTAAATAGTGGTCCAATCAAATATACAATCAATTTTAAGGCCAAATTAGTCCTTAAATTTTCAATTTTCATATCATTTAGATACAATTCCTTTTGTTAAAAATTAAAAATTAATTTCATATTTTTTAAAACTCATGAATAATAAAACTAGAAAAAAATTATTATCTTCAAACTAGAAAATCAAAATAAATGAATATGAATGTTTATGGTTTGGAAAAATCAAGAAAAATAAAAGAATATTTTGTTTATTAGGTGAAAATTTTGATGAAAATATTTGGTTATTAGAAAAAAAATAATTAATTATAAAATTTTTAATTATTGAAATATACAAATAATTTTATTTTTATTAAATAAATTTATATTATTTAAAATATAAAAAAAATAGTTTTTTTTGTTCTTTTAATGAAAATCAAATTCAAATAATTCAAAAAATAAAAAGTTGGAGATTAATATAATTCTAAAGTTAATTTTAAATTTGATTAGACGATTTTTAAATTTAAAGACTAATTTAACTTTAAATTTAGTTTTTAATTTAATTAGACACAATTAAAAATATTAAAGTCTAAAGAGGGTGTATTGGATATGGAAATTTAAGTGATATCCAATTAAAAAATTTTAAATTTTTAAAAGAGTCTATTTAAAATATGAGGTATTTAATTATAATTTTTATTAAACTAGTATTTAAAAAGACATTGACTTTTATAATAAATACATTTTTATTGACTTTTTATATAATAATATGTATAAAAAAGTTTTTAAAAATTTTTCATTTCCTTTAAATATTTCAGCTGACTTTTTTTTTAAAGGTACATAAGTTTCGTTTAAAAAAAAATTCAAAAGTTTTTTTATTTTTATATTTTTTTAATATATTGTTCATATTCTTCTTTTTTCATTCAACCGATTAAAATAATTTATCCAATCTTTTCTATTGACTTTAGGATTGTAAAATTTAATTTCACTATTGTTATCTATCTTTTTTACTTTTTCTTGGAAATATAATTACATATATTTAAATTAAATTCATCTTGATCCACTTTTTGAATATTATTTTTTAATTAAATTTGAGTCTAAATAATACTCACTTCCTCATATTAATACATGATTCAATATTAAAAATTTAGTTGTTTGTATAGTTTAAAAATTTTATGTATTAACAATAACGATTTGTTTGGATGAAATTGAAATATAAATGAAATAAGATTTAAAATTTTATTTCTAAATTTTATTTTTAAATAATTAAATAAATTTTATTAATTAAATTAAAAATTATTATGAATTTATAAAGTGATGAATAAAAAAATATTAAATGTTATATTTTTTTAAAATATTATTTTAATTAATTTTTTGAAGGAAATTATTTTAATTAACTTTGAAATTTGAGTTAAACAATATATTTTAATTGAGAGTTTCTACTTTTATTTATTATTTTAAATATATATTTTTTATTACATGAGAATTATAAATTTATTACATTTATATGTAAATAGATATTAGAAATTAATAATACTCTATTAATATCTATAAAAATTTATAAAATTATTTAAAATAAAGTTTTTGAGTCATTTATAAATTTATAAATTCTGTAAAAATTATTAAAAATTTATGAATTCTATAAAAGTAATATAAATATTTTTAAAATTTTAAATTAAATACATCCCGTAATTTGAGCTTTAATCCTTTAATCTTTGGTAAAATAATCAAAAGAAAATTTTTGTTCTGGTTTTACACTCAATTTCTCCTCATAAGTTGAATCACCAGGCTTGACCCCATGGGCCATGGCTAGAGTTACAAGAAATGGATGGGTTGCAATCTTATCTATTCACTATCCAATACTTGGGCTTTTCTATGGGACATAATTTTGGGTCTAGAAATGGATTCTTTGTGAGTTCAATAAAACTCCCTTAGTCTAAAGTCGCAACTATTTGGATATTATTCGAAAGACTAATGTTTTATCTTTTAGTGATAAAAAACGAAGCTAGCCATTAATGTAATATATATATATATACTATGTTAATATAAAACCTTAATTTTAAGAATATTTGTTATGAATAGATAAATTTTTATATGGACTAAATCTACTAGGTGTCATATGAACTAATTAATAATTATATCACTCTTCAATGAATTGATTATAGTACATCTTATAATGTAGATGCATCAATATATTATTTTATGATATATTATATTATTATTGATTATTTTATATATTTATGTGATTAATTTCAAATATTAACGTACTTTTATATAAGAAAGTGAAAAATTTATTTAAGTTATGAGATCTCTCAATTTTTAAATATTATGTTTAAATATTATGTAAAATTAAATTAATAGTGATATTTAACTCATCATATAATATGTTTTTTGTGAATCTAGATTGCATGAAAATGGAAATAAAATATGTGACATGACCATATGATACAGTGTATAAAGTTAGCAAATGAATTGAATTGAATAAATTTAAATTATGAAATATTTGATTGATCGATTAAACACTTTTAATTGTCGATTGTTAATAAACGAATTAATAATTGATAAAATTTATATTATTTGATTAGCCAATCAAAAAATTTTAATTGCCCATAAAATATTTTTTTAATCGATAAATTCGATAAACAACTATTAGCTGTTCACGGTGACGTGCGATTTTAATTTTTTGTTTTAGATAAAATTGCCCTTGTCAAACAAAACTCCAACAGCGAAAAATCGACTAATGCCTTCCATCTTTGCCCAATCCTAACAGAGACGTCACAGAGAGAAAAATCACACAAATATTAGAAAAAAAAATCCAAAAATTTACCTCAGAGGAGTTGAATTTAGACACCAGTTGCTGGTATTTGAGAGACAGAACCACTGAGATCTTCCTTTGCTGAATCTATAGGTATCTCGAGCAAGAGAGAAATAAAGGAAAATGAAAACAACAAAGGAGTAAGGGAGAGGACAATGAAAAGGAACAAGAAGAACAGAGAAGACACAGCCGATCGTTGAGGGTATGGGTTTTATTCAGTTCAAGAGTATTTTCGTCAATTCATCAATAAAAGTACTTTTTAGTTGTGTTTTATCCAAACACTTCAAAAATACTATTGTTTTTTTTAAATACTTTTTAGTCAAATACTTGTCATATTTTTTCTAATTAAAAAATATATTTTTAAAAATCTCAATTGAAAAAAAAAAAACTCTTTTACACCGATCAAACACCTCTAAATGATTTTGATTTGGATCAATTTAAATGTTCATCTTTTTGGGCGGTCAACTAATAAACTTCATTTGTTAGTTGGTGTTGCAACCAATCCTATCACACATGCTAGAATCAGTTGTTCCAATTGAAGAATAATAGAATATATTCCTCTCCAACACACCTTTCTTACTCTACAATCATTATTCTAAGCGAAGTGGTGAAAATTATTTTAAATGAAATGATTAGGACCTTAATTAAATTTTATCAATAATTAGATACATTTAATTATATACTTCACAAGGCAATTTATTTATTAGAAAAAATGACCTTAGATTTATACACCGTACATGTACTAATAGGTCTCCAAATGTTCATAATTGACAGAATGTCAATTGCTGTCCCATATACAATAATTTCTCACCTAAAATATAAAATAATGTTTGCCTCAATTTGACAAAAATTTGCCTGATCTAATAAATTGATGTCATGTCAGGGGTGGGCAGCCATGCCCTATGGGCTTTGCCTGACCATGTAAATATATAACAATTTAAAATCTGAATTATAAATTTATATTTTAAAAATAATAAAAGAAGGTATATTTAAAAATTCACTTATTATGAATACTGAATTATAAATTTATAATATTAATATATAAACAAGTCTATAAATAAAAATAAAATATGAAAAATAAAAAAAAATTAAAGGAGAAATGGAAAAAAGAAAATTGCTAGTATATATAATTGTTAATTTAAAAGTATATTACAAACTTGTAATAGAACATAATGTATAGCATGAAATATTATTAATAAAGTTAAAAAAATTTTATACAAAATTTAAAATTAATCATTACAGTAGCAGCTTAATAATTAAGTATTCTTCACAAAATATAATAATTTAAAATTAAAATTATTAAAAATATTGAAAGTTTATATGTTTTTAGGAGTATTAATCTTAAAAGTTAATTATTGATATTAGAAAATCAAATTATATATATGCTCATTCAATATCTTTTATTTAATTCATTTAAGATTTTTATTTTAACATTTTTCCTCAAGTGATAACTGAGTCAAAATAATTTTTACTAATTTCAGTTGACATTTATAAATTTATGATGAAAACTGAATTGATTGAATTGAAAATCTGATATGGGTGAAGAAACAAATTTGAAAGCTCATTATTAGGAAAAATTAAAAATTCAATATGAGTAAAAAAAAAACTAAAAGAATCCACTATGAAATCAAATTGAATCTGAAATATATTGAAAATTGAAAAAGAAATTGAAATCTTAATCCCAATTATAATATAATAGGGGTGTGAATCATTTTTGTGATATGATATCATGTTAGAAATATTTGGAGCTTATATATTCTTGGAAGTACTAATTTCAAAAGTTAATTATTGGGATTAGGAAATCTAATTATATATATGTTCATTCAATATTTTCAATTTAATTGATATGGTTATATTTTAACACAAATTTTTTATAGTGTATTTCTCTTAAAAAAATTTAATATATTAATTTGAAATAAAAATTATAGTATTAAAAATATAAATTATTGAATATGAATAAAATAGCAATGTAAAAATTAATAAATTATAAGAAATTATATGAGGTTGAATGTCAAGATTCATATTTAGAAATATAATCAACATATAGTTATATCGGAATTCAATTATACAAACCTAGCAATTATAATAATTATGATTAATTATTTTGAGATCCCTGTATTTTGACCAATTATATTAAAAAGTCACTGTATTTTTAAAATTATACTAAAAAGTCTTTACATTTTGATTCCGTTAAAATTTAAAGTCCTTCTATTAGAAAATCCGTTAAATCTATATAAAAAATCTATAATACTCCTCATTTTTAATCTAATTTTCACTCAAATACCATCACTCTCAACCATATTAATTCAAGCCAAAATAAAGCATAAAATTAAACCCAAAACATAGATTCTATTAATTCAGCTTAACATCATATCAACTAACAAAATAGGAGATTCAATCTCAAAAAGAAATAAAAATAAATCTTAATAAATTGGTAGAAAATGTTGTATTATTTAGGTTAGATTAATCCAAATTTTCAAATTTATCAAGTAGAGAAAATAAATAAAAAATAAAAAACCCTAATCAATTGAAACGAATAAAATAAACAATTTTTTCTTTCAATGAATTGAATAATGGAATAGCAAATTGCCTATTGAATGCCAATGCTAATTAAGCAAAGTCTATCCGAAATCTAGACCTGCAATCACCAACAAAAGAATAGTCGTCTCAAATTCTCCTCCACCATCATTGCACAGTCAGACCCGCCTTCATATTGCTTAGACCCATTGACATCGGAGCTCTTCGCATGCGATTCTTTGCTGGGCTAAAATTCGACGACAATAATACTCCTCTCAAATTCCCCATCCGTATACAAAAGCATACCTGATATATAAATAAGAGGGGCAAAAAGAAAAATCCCCCAGCGATGGAGGAGAACAGAAAGAAGAAGCCAAGCAAGGTGATGAGCAAGGGTCCGACCGAAAGGGTAGGACGACGTAGTAAAATGCTTAGAGCGATTACTTCCGTGGTGATACTAGGGAGAACAAAAAAGCGATTGTGGCGGTGAAGGAGTGGTGTTGCCTCTGCTTATTTGATTCGAAGAGGATGCGTCGATTAGTAGGTAATAAGTTAGTTAATAGCGAAAATTCATTACCGATTAGGTCTAATTGGATTTCATCAATGGTGGATTTCGTTTGGAAGAGAAGAAATACTTTAATGTCAAGGTCATTGCTTTTACCTGTAGAGAACTTTAGGGCTTTTATGTTCCTACTCGTGTATTATTTTTTATGAAAAAAAATTGTGGAGTTTATGAGTTTTGCACTGTATTGTTGAATAATTTCAACTAGATGAACTCTAATGAAAATTACACTTTAGGAAAGTCATTTCATAATCCATTTCACTATTGTCAAGATTTGAAAAGGAAAGAAAAAGATGTATGGTGGAAGAAGAAAGGGAGGGGTATTTTTGATATTAAAATAAATAATTTAAGTAAAAGTTAATTTTTCGTTATTTGACTAACGAAAAAAATGAAAAAAATGGATGAAATGACTTAATTATTTAACAGAATCAAAATATAAGAATTTTTTAATATAATTTAATAAATATAAAGACTTTTTAAGATAATTGGCCAAAATACAGGAATCTCACAGTAATTAACCCTAATAATTATTAATCAAATAACACTTTAAATACTTCAATCAAATAATTTAAAAACAAAAAAATAAAACTTAATATATTTAAATATAGTTGCTAATCATCTAATTTAATAATATAAATTCTAAAATAAATACTGTCAAATAAGTATAGACTATAAAGTCATTCTAACATTGAAAATCATCTAAATGAAAAGTGAAATAAATTTTTTAGACCTTAACTTAACTTAAGATGAAAGAAAAAGGAGAATAATTTTGCTAAATAATTAATATCTTGCAAAAAAAAAAAATTATTGAGAAATGAATATATACCACATTGATCATTAAGAACACATATGTTAGGGAACTTCCTAATTAAATTACTTACATTATATTATATGTACATATCATTAAGTAATTTCCAAGTATTCCTAATTAAATTACTTACACTATATTATATGTACATATCATTAAGTGATTTCCAAGTATTTCATATAACATTTAAGATAAATGCAATAATTCACTTTCAAACCTTCACATAATATACTTGTACTCTTAATTTTTGTATAAAATTTTAATAACATATTCAATTTACCTTTTCACATGACATATTCAAATAAATTTTAAATTTAAATGTCAACTTTAATATTTTTTATAACCAGAAACAACATTCAAATAATCGCAATATAATAAAAGTGATGTAAAAAGATATTATTAAACTTATTAAATAATATATAAAAAATACCAATAAAAAATAAGATATTTTAAATAGCTTCGTATACATATATCATATAAGAGGTTTCACCCTAATTCATAAAATAATTCATATATAATCCAAATATATCATAAAAAATTCAAATTATAATCTTATTGTAAATATAAATCATGACACTTGAGCACATATCAATTAGTCAAAGTAACATTTAAATATATACGCGGATTAAATAATTTATTTCCTGACTTATAATACAAACAATACAACAGTCAAGTTTTTACAATAATTACTCATTAATTAATTATCAAATTAGTACATATGTTCTTATCCGTTCCAAATTATCAAACAACGCCGCCTACCCTACTAATTTTATTAATTAGTCAAATCCCCATATGAACACCTATTAACAAGTAAAACATAAATTTCCTAATGAAAGATATGTATTAAATATATAAATATTATTTATTACACGATATATAAGTGATATGCAGCACGACATTCTAATATAAATTTTTCTTTCTTTAATGTCTCTTATGTTAGCAAAGATTCAATATGCTCTAAATCTCAAAAGCAATTCCAAACTTAACCAAATTTTAAAAATAACTAGATAATATATCAATAAACTCAACCCCAAAAATATTTTAATTTGGACTTTATTAATGCCTCAAAAAATAACCTCAAACGCTGCTGTTCAAAAAATTCATCAAGTACTGGTAGTAAAACTCCTTAGAAACCTATCTTAAAGTTGTTCAAAAATTCAAAAATAATTGTAAAATACATATAACATATTTAATTACATGTAAATAAAATTTCAGTTTAAATGAATATCCTTTGGACCCTCAAATAATATTTTTTTTATATTAATCTGCATAGACTCTTTGACTAGACTGTTACCACACTGGATTTAATAAAAATGAATCCAATTGTTAGATCATCTTCAAATTTAAACATGTTAAACATAACATCCAGTAGATAAAAATATCAAAATTTCACTGTTGTATTCCAATCAAGTAATAAATTATTAATTTCAAAATCACCAGCCATAATTAACTTATACAACTCCAATTCGTTATCTAACCATTAAATTAAGCATCCATTAAAATATCATATTTAATTTAATTACCATCAATCAAGATTAATCCAGAAATTAAAAATAATTCTACCTAATTATTTATACAAAAAATGAAACACAAAAAAAATTCACAAAATAAATTCATTGTCTATTCTAAATAAATACTATTTTTCCTTTGATACATTCAAGGATAAAATACTATTTAGTCCCTGAGATTTAACGAAATTAACACCTGGGTCCCTACATTTTCAGAAAGTAGTTATTGGATTACTCACGTTTGATTCCGTCACAACAATTAGTCATTCCGTCAATTTTTTTTTAAATTTTCTGTTAAAAAAATTAAAAATTAAATAATAAATAAATAAATAAATAAATTATTTTTTCAAAATACCATCATCTTCAACCTTTATATTTTTTTTTCCTTCATTTTCTTTCTATTTTCCTTCATTTTCTTTCCTTTCCTTTCATTTTCTTCCCATTTTTTCTTTGTAAAAAACTCATATTCATATATTTTCTTATTTTTCTTTATATGGTGATATTTTTTTTTTCGTGCTTAATTAATAAATTATATAAATTTTGGGTTTTTTGATATATTTAGATTTATAATTTTAAATTAAATAATAATTAATAATTTTTAAAAGAAAATATATTTTAAAATTTAAAATTATAATATTTTAAAATTTTAAAATATTTTAAAAATAAAAATAAAAATAAAAATAAAAATTAAAAATATTCGAATTTAAATTTATAATTTTAATATTTTATTTTTTTAAAAAATAAAATTCTACTTGGCATTTTTTAGAATTAAAAATATATTAGTTGACACTACATAGATGCCCATTAGCGGTATTAATACTCTATATCTCTAATTGCTAACCGCAGAAACCACATATCTACTTTTATATCTTACAATTTTACTCATACTTAATTCATTATAACTTGAACACATGGTCAAATTTATTATATCTTTAGTCCAATTATAGCACATGTGATATTAAGTCCATGTATTAACAACTCAAATAATACAATTAAACATTAAACTTATAATAAAACTCTAATAAAATCGATAATTTAATTACTCAAAGTATTGTCCTATTACAATTACTAAATGCAAATATAATGAATGTATAATAAATTTTTTATCAAATACATAGTAAAATTTCAAGTAGTTCAATGTGAGACTAAAGAATTTTATTGAATGACAAAAGACTCTCAAATTGAGAAATATGAAGTGTAAAAAAAAGAAAAAGAAAATTTCAAATAAATAAAAAAAAAAAGAGATATGACAGGTTAGGAAAACGAAATGTAAAATAAATAAATAAAAAAATAATATTAATTAGAATAAATTACAAAGGCAATAAAATGAGTGATATAAAGAAGGCAAACTCAAATTAAAAAGCAAATAATGTATAATACCTTAAAAAAAAAAAGTTTAGAATGAGAATAAAAAGATAACTTTGTATTGAAGAAGTATCAAAAGTTTAAAAATAAAAGTTTGAAATGAAAAGAAATTCAAATCGAAAAATAAATAAGACAAAAAAACGAAATTGGTGTTTTATTTTCTTGTTTTGGGGGTTGGGGAGCTAGCAAAATGCTGCATTTTTTTTTTCTTTTATTTTATCCTTTTACATGTATATGTCACATTGAAAAATATTAATTTAATATTTTCACTAAGCGTCTATTTATATATAATTTTTTTTTTATATTGATTGTATATATTAATTTAATAAAATAAAAATATATGAAGTAAAAAAATATATTAGTGTCTTTTTATTAAAAAAAAATTATATTGGTTAAAATATTTTATCACTAATTAATTGAGTGTAAAGAATTGATGTATAATATATAATAAAAGATGAAATTAGATGAATTGAGACTAATATATCAAACACAAAATATGAAAATATCACAAAAATAATTTATTTTCCATTTAAAATAAACCTAAAGCCACATAATATTTTAATATAGTTTCACAAAAAAAAGTTGTGGAGTTGTGGTTGTGTTGAGAAAGTTGTTGTGTATTTTTGCATAATAATTCTTTATATAGTATATTTTAGAATTTTTAAAAATTTTATAAAATTTTTAAAAATTATAATTTGATAATACTTGATTTAATAAATCCAATAATATATTTTTTATGTTAAAAAAATAAATGAATAACAAAAAATATATTACAAATGAGATAAATTTAAATGTTAAATTTAATATATAAAAATTATAATATATTTTTACTATTTATTTAATTTTTATTTAATACAAAAAATATATCATTTAATTTATTAAATTAAATATTATTAAATTATAATTTTTAAAAAATTTCACTAAAATATTTAAGATCCTAAAATGTATCACACGAGATATTATTATTTACGGACTGTTTGGTTGGCCAACTAAATACTTCTAATTATCGATTATCAATATGTACGTCGTCAATTAAAAAAATTTATATTATTTAATTGATCAATTAAAAATTTTTATTATAATAAAATTTTTGTTGAATCGATAAATCTTATCACACATTTTAGCAATAGCTACGTGGAATATTCCCTTAAAAATGCAGCTTAACCAACGAAGATAAAGAAACACTTAGACAGTGACACTCTGGCCCATGCCATTGCCAAATCAATAAGCAAAAAACATACCAAAATGCGCACGTGAAGCATATGCAACTTGTCATAAATAAATAACATTACTTTCATTTATGCTTTAGCTTTAATTATAAAATACCCATATTATCCTCGCACATTTATACTATTTATTTAGTACTAAAGGCAAGGTCAATATCGTCAACTAAAATATAGTACAAAGAATTTTAGGTGCAATGAACCAACCAAATCAATTAGCCATCACCTCTCTATAAAACCCACCTGTCAAAGCACCCACCACCACACCAAACCATTCCTTCCTCAAATCCACCAGAGAAAAAGAAGAAGAAATTAAAGAAAGGAGAAATGGCAGCAGCTGCTGATGCTAGAAGATCAACAAGTATGATCAATTTTAATGGTGGAAATTATTCACAGTCACAAAGATTGATACCAAAGAGAGGTCAAGTGAAGGAGGCTATAGTATTAGGCCTGGCTCATTCTTTTGCTTCCATCTTCTCTTTTAGCAGTAGAAGAGCCCAATTAGTTCAATAAACTAAATTAATTAAGTAATTAACTTGTCCAATCTCAAATGTTTTTGGTTGAGAATTGAGAGACAATGATCAGAATTGAGTGATTTATTCTTTTATTGGCTCATATAAAATGAAATATAATGTAATGTGATGATGTTAATTAAATTTTGGTATTGTATCTCTTTTGTACATTGAAACATTTGGTTATCTAATGGGATTCTCATTTGTATTTTCCAATCTCTTTTCTTGCTTTTTTTTTTAAAAATTATTAAATCAATTATTTTTATTTTCTATTTGATTTAATTTTTGTGATTAAAAGTTAAATCTTTCCCAGAATGTAAATTATATTCGAGAAATAATTTCTTATTAACTTATGGATTAAAACAATTTGCGTTTAATTAGCAACCAGCAACCATATTAGTCATAGAATTTTTGGTGCTTTTGGCCTCCTTTACTTTTTTTGGTTTTAATATATAAATTTATTCTGAATATTCCGTAATTTAATTTAAATTTTGAGTGATTTTACAATTATATTCTATTTTTATTTTTTCGTCAATTATAACTAATTTAAAATATTTATTTTAAATTATAGTTTTAAAAAGAATTTTATTAATTAAAAATTAAATGGTCAAATTGATTTTTAAACCTGTTATGTTATATTATTATAATTTTAAATTTGAATTGAAGTTAATTGAATTTTTAACTTTTACAAATTTAATTAATTGAGTTATTAATTTGATTATTTATAATTTATAAAATTTGAGAATTCAATTGAAAATTAAAAATTAAATTGATAGTATAATATAATAAATTTTAAGTTTAATTTCACTTTTATCCTTAAATTAATATGAAAATATTATTATTATTAATTTAATTTTAGGATAGAATTGCAGCTAAAATTTCAAATTAAAGTAAAATTAACAAAAGAAAAAAATAGATATAATTATAAAAACAAGTAGAGTTTAAAATAAATTTATATATTGTCTTTTTTTTTTTGCTGAAGCAACTGTCTACCAGCATGGCCAGTTGCAATTTGTTGATATAATTATAAAGCTTAAACCAATTTTTTTATTTTATTTTATTCACTTAATATTTTAGGGAAATAAATTATTTAACATCTTTTTAGTAAATTTTTTTTTTTTTTTAAATATTGAGAATGAGAAATTGATTATAAATTTATTATTCAAGGTAATATACACTTGCGCTTTAATAAATCTAATTCTAATAAGATTAAATTGAAACTCTCATTTTAAAGACTAATTTTAAGCCAATGTAACTCTTCCTTTCCTTATTCTTATAAAAAAAAATAAAAAAATGAAGACTGTGTCCTTCGAGTTCAACAAAACCCAAAACTCTACCAAGTAGGTAGAGTCCAATCCATTAAAGAATGTTAAAAGCTCAACCTCTAGGTTGGTGTTCTCCAAGCTTAGTTTACTGAGATTGAGATTGAAATTCAGAGGTGACAGTAAATTCATTCTAATTTTATAATATGAAATTATTTTTATAATTGTGAGATTATCATATTAAATTTTAATTGAAGTTTCAATAATTACAAAAATTCAGAGATGACGCACTAATTGAGTTTCTAATGTCACAAAAGAATTTTTAATTGCGTTTTAAGATAAGGCAGTAGTTGCTCCATTGTGCCTTTAGGACCCCAATTGCAATACTTAGTGAATATGGGCCTAGTGTTATGTTTCATGTGATTGTTGAAACACAATAAATAATTTTAGAAACTAATGACTCTGAGATCATTATAGATAGATGTTGAACCTTTTATATGTAAATTTAGGTTTGATTAGATAAATTGAACCTATAATATACATAAATAAGTATTAAAGGGTCACGTCTAGGTAAGACATTTTTAATGTCTAAGTCGGTTAGTTAAATATATAAGAAAGTTTAAGAAAGAAGAAGATTGCCTTCTATCTTGAGAGAGAAAATATTTTAGTGAGAATGAGATGAAAAATTATAGATTGAAATCTATCTTGGTAGTTGATAATATTAAATATATATCTTAGATTTTGGACCATTCGATGAGATTGGTGAATACATGGCAATAATTGAGAGATATTGAGGTTATTATACTATTGAAGAGTTAGACAATTACCTTTAGTGTCCGACGTCATAGTCATGCAAGGCTCTTTTACGCGCTGTATTAGGGAGGCTACCTAACACGTTCTTGTCTCTTATTAAGTTGATTATGAGGCTAATCAGAGTGGTCAAGATATACCAAGAAGCATGAGTTCTAGGGGACCTCACATTTTAGGAGGCCATGTGGAGACTACTCTCCAAGCTTGGGTTGAGCGAGTTATTTCCTTGGTTATCTCACTCGACAAAGATTTTCCTCCTTTAACGAGGTAAGGCACCTTTCAAGGACTCTGCTCTAAAGGCAAATCCATCTTCAAGCTCTTAAGTTCTTATTGGCCTATCTTTCTTTTGGCCCAGTTAAATATCCATATTTATTTCTCATCAAAAGCACTCCTACTTTGTTATAGTACTTTCTTATGCTAAAGTAGTTCTTTAAGGACTTGCTTGATTCTAGACTGACAAGAGCCTCGCCTGGCAAGGCTTTCGGTCTTTAATGTAAATTCCATATGGTATTCTCTTAACATTTAACAACTAGCGACCGTTCTAAGACACCAGTTGGCCTTGCGCCATAAAGGATGGGATAGTCATAAGTAATTTTAACGATGTTTCTAGTTTAGAACCACTAATTGATGTCATTATTACTATTATCTCTTGTAAGTTGTAACTAGTGCCTCTAAGTTTTTCGGTCATTATTAGGGGCGATTTCTCAAAATTTTTGAAATTTAATTAGCCTTTCAACGGATCTGTCCTTCTTCTTTCATTTGTTCTTCATCTTCTTTTTGTGCTTTTAATATTTTTTTCTGTGATTTCATATCTATTCTTCCATTTTTTACCAATTTCATCTCTTTTCTCTGATTTTCTTCTTTTTTTTAGCTTAATTTTTGTGATGGCTCCTAAATCAGAAAATACCACTGGCAATATCAATGACTAGGTCACTATTACCCTGAGTTGGTTTGAAACCCTTCCATCGTTGTCTATGATGATTTCTCTGTCTGAAGTTCCAATTAGGAAATATTTGACCATTTTAAACTAAAGATGCCTAAGGAGAACGAATGAATCTTGGTGGCTTATGGCTCTAAAGACTTGTGAAGATTCCAAAAAATGATAGGTCTTACATCATTTTCTTCTACCAGTTTGAGCATGAGTTTAGGATACCTCCTAAGATATTCTTAACTCGTTGCTTTAACCATTTCCAAGTTAATCCCATAATGCTTCATTCCAATGCTATATGTGACTTTCATTTGTTTGAAGTGGTTTGATTTGCCATGTCCTTATTCCCTACCCCCAATTTGTTTCATGCAGTTTTCAAAATGGGGATGATCAATAGGGTTTGGACCACTTTTGCAAGGCCAATATGCCATCTATTTGTCCATAAGGACACTAAGGACTCCAATTGGTGTCAATTTATAATAGAAAAATCATTTGTCAACACTAAAGCCATTAAAGAAAGTGAACTCAAACTCCTTTCTAAGGCCACTAAAGAAAGTGAACTCAAACTCCTTTCTCCTCATTATTTGAGCCTTCTAGCTTAAGGGTTTCTCATATGGCCTTAGTGAGATAATGAATGATCCATGTAAACCTAACATTAACAACTTTCTTTCCTTTATCTCTGCTTGGCTCAGATTCTTTATTGTCCCCTGACTTTCCCTTTTTCGTATACTTTTTGAGGTACTCCTAATTGATCAATCTCTCGACCTCTTCTATAAGTTGCCTGCAATCATTAGTATTATGCTATTTATTGCTATAAAGTGAAAATATTTATCCTTATTCCTCTTATCTGGATTGTTGATCAAAGGATGGGGCTTCTTCTAGTTGTTTTGGTCCTTAAAAATCTCTCTCATTCTGAGTGACTACTTTAAGGAGCTACATTCTCCTTTTTGTTAGAATACGTAAAGAGGACCTCTTCATGAACAGTTTGGCGAGTTGTTAGAATGCATGGATGCTCTCCTTTAGTAAGCCATCAAACCACTTTGTCGCGACTCCTTTTAGGGTTCCTCAGAATGCTTTGCATAGCACATCATTGCCAGTTGTTTAGAGTTCGAGGGCTTGGTTGTAGTCCAAGACATGAACTCTAAAATCTACTTCTCCATCATATTTTTTCAGTGAAGGTGGCTTAAACTTGTTTAATATTTTGTGTTCTTAGATCTCCTTGATATAATTTGATCAAAGAGCAAGGGTCAAACTCATTTCCCTTATATTCCTCGTTTTATCTTCACTTATCTCCTATTCTTTATAGGCTCGCCTATTAAAAGGAGATTCATATTGACTAACATCATTCTCTCTCACTTTCCCCCTCTAGGTTGTTCTTCAAAAATAACTCGTTCTTACCTTTATTCTCTCTCCTATCATCCAACTCTACCATTTTCCCTTTGCTTCCCTCTTCTAACCGCCTCCCTAACTCTTCTATACCCTCTCAAGGCTTTCTTTAAAGGCGAGACGCCTTGCTATGCTTGAGGTGTAGTCTTAGGTATTCTGATTATATTTTAGGTGTAGGTTGTTTGTTGGAGGGCTATGACTACAAGTGTTTAGTCTGTGATGTTGAGTTGGATGGTCATATTATTGAAGAGTTGAATATTGATGAACTTATATGTTTATATTTGTATTGAGATCCGAGAGTGGGTTAATAATCCAAGTTTGGATATTTTGAATAGGGGTAATGATATTTCTTAGGGACAAAGTTTCCCCATGGGGTATTTGGTTTGAGGATGTCAAGTCTATCAAGTGTATTTGAGGCATTTTCACTAGAAAAGGGTCTAGAGTGACAGAGTTTTCATGAAAAATGTGAGCTTGTAGGATCTATTATGGTGATAGATTTTTTTGGTATAAGATTAGTGATAGTTTTCTTAAGGCCCAAGAAAATAAAAAAAAAAATTAAGAAGATTTTATGAGAAAGAAATAAAGGACTTATAGATGTTACTATCCTCAAATAAAGGAAAGAACACAAAAGAGATCAAATGATGTTTAGCAAATATTACCCACAGACGATGACATTCAATGATCCAAAGATTTTCAAAAATATATGTGGACCTCTTATGTATAGATTTGGAAGATTTTCAAAAATATATGTGGACCTCTTATGTATAGATTTGGACTTGATTAGATATTTTGGACCTATAAGATGAACAAATAAATATCAAAGGACTAAGCTTAGGACTTGGCAAGGCCTCTTTAATGCCTAAGTTAGTTGGCTTGATACTCAAGAAAACTCAAGGAAGAAGTTGATTGCCTTATACCTTGAGAGAGAAGCATATTTTAGTGAGAATAAGGTGAGAAGTTATAGATTAAAATCTACTTTTGGTAGTTGAAAATATCATATATCACAGAATCCATATTATCATGGGGTTGATGAACATATGACAATGTCTGGAAGGCGTGGAGATCATGGTATTGATGAAGAGTTAGACAACCACTTTTATTGTTGACGTCATAGTCTTGTAGAGCTCTTGTGCAAACTACGCCAAGGAAGATACTCTAACACATTCTTATATCTTGTTGGATTGATTAAGAAGCTAATAAGAGTGGTCAAGATACACTAATAAGATGAGTTTCTGAGGACCGTGCATATGGGTGGATGCAAAATTTTTAAAAAGGGAGGACATCTCTCAAGTTCAAAGGCGGACGTAGAAATTTTAGGAATATATACTATGATAATGAAATAAATTTATTTAAAAAATAAAAAAAATAAAAAAACACCATACATATATTTCAATTAGAAATAACCAAAAGTCATTATAATATTATTGGGAAAGAAAATGAAAGAAATTGTGAAAGAAAAATAAAAGAAAATTGAAAAGAAAATAAAGAAAGTAAAGGAAAATAAGATTAAATAGTACTTTTTTAGGGACTAAAAAGTTAATTTTAAAATTAAAAGATTATTTAAGTAATTTTATCAAATTTCATAGACTAAACTATAATTTAATCTAAAAAAATTTCAAAAATTAAAGGGGCAAGTCATGTAAGTTCATTTCTGACCTTGCATGTTAGGAGACCATAAGAAGACTACTCTCCAAACCTAAGTTAAACGAGTTATCTTTTTAAAGATCTCACTTGAGGAGAACTTTCCTCTTTTAATAAGGTGAAATACCTTTTAAAGACTATGCTCTAATGACGAGCTTAATTTCAGACTTTTAAATTTTTATTAACTTATCTCTCTTTTGTTATAATTGAATCTCCATATTTTATCCTCATCAGCCACGATTAATGTTTCTTGACAATATTATTGATTTCCTAGTTTATAGTTAGAATGATGCAAGTTAGAATAAAGCTAGATATAGCATGCTTTAGAAAAAAATTAATAATAATGACAATGGTTACAAAAAAGTCATCGTCAATAGGTAATTAAGTGTATGATGACATATATATATCATCTTAAGCATCGACGTATTTGTTAGTGCCAAATCATCTTACTTAAGCATTGACGTATTTGTTAGTGCCAATGACACTCTCAGTTACAAAATAATTATAGATGCATCCCTGGCTAGTTTCAAAATATTTATATATAATAATTAAAAAAAAAAAATTATAGCAGTTTTGATGAGTTAATTCTAAATCCAACTTTGTTAGATTCAAATCTGATCATTCTTTAGTCAAATATCTTGAAATTAAGAGGTTTTGTGTTCGAAATACGCGTTAATATAATTCAAATTTATTTATATTTAAAATGAATTTATTTTTTATTTAAATTGTATTATAATATTTAATTATAAATATAAAAATATTTGCTTGTATATAATATGTAATTGAAAAAAATATTCCTTCTTTGACAAAATCTGACAACAATTAAAATATTTATCCAGGGATTATAGATAGTAGATTGAATCAATGCTTTGAAAGAAACAAGATTATGTGAATGATATTAGTATTTATTTAATGTTAATATATATTTAAATGGTTTTTATTATAAATAAATACAAAGTCACATCCACGTCGCCTTTTAATTAACATTTTTTTTTTAAATTCTTCCATGTTCAAGTCACATTCGAAAAGGAAAACCCTTTAATACACAAGAAAAAAGATTAGTATTTAGTGGGTTACTTTGAATTTTGATAATGAGGGGAAAAAAAGATATATAGATTGTGACTTGAAGACTGGACTCCACCAAGGGCCAAAAGTTAAGTTCACTTCTTTTAATTGAAGAAGATGATGCTTTATTGATATAATCTTCCACTTTTTAAACTAAGTAAAAAAGAGAGAAATTTGTAATTTTTATTATTTACTATTTATATTATGAAGTTAATAATTAATAATTAATAAAAATAAATATGAAATGATAGATAACTATTATAATTATAATATTAAATATAATATTAAAATAGATAAATTATAATTATATCAAATATAGAAATGAATCAAGTCTAAATTTTTTAAGTTTTAGACTTTAGGGTTACGTTCGTAACCGCTGTTAGTTGATAGTCGTTAGTTAATAGTTGATAATCGGTGGCGGTTATTTAATAATTTATTATTATAGGTATTTAATAAAATTATTATTAGCTATTAACTGATTCTATATTCAATTATTATTAAAAATAAATATTAATATTTATTTTTTATTTAAATATTATTTTTAGAGAATAATTTAATTTTTTTAAGTAAAAAAATATAAATTTCTTTTAAAAAATTTCAATTTAAAACTTTTAAAAACAGTAACTATTTGACTACCTAATAATTAATATTTATCAGTAACCAAACATTATAATGCAATTGTTGAGAATTAAAAAGTTAACAGTTTTATCAAAAAGTTTTATCAAATATTCACTTAATTTTAATTTTATTATTAAATCAAAATCTCACTAGTGTTTAATTTTAAAATTAAATATCTTTTTCAGATGTACATATTAAACAGATAATATGTAGCTAAAAAATAACAACTTGTCAAGATTCAAGAAAATAGTAGTGAGATGGTTTGTACAACATTGACATGAGCTTCTAATCTTATCTTGTTGGGGGGTGGAATCAGATCTTTAACGAAAAGATAAAGCAAAATGACAAAAAGCAGCTTGCCAGAGTGGAGCCTTTTGAATATTTAATTGTTGATTCCATTATAAAATAAGAACAAATTGTCCACGTGATTTTATATCAAATTTCTTTTGATTAATCACTACTAACTTAGACCATACTTTATTATTATTATTATTTTACTAAAATAGGTTTGTTACTGTCACTGCTGCCTGGTTCTATTAAAATACTAACATAATTGGCCTTTATAAAATTTGTTCGCATCCCACAGACCCTAAACACCAATAATTTAATCAGTGTTCACATTATAAGAAAAAGGGCAAAAGCAATGGGTATTTGTTGTTTACTGTGTATCTTGTTTCAGCCATAAGATTTGAGACCATGTGTCCATGAGCCATAAGATTTGAGACTATTGATTGGCTCTATGTACTTCCTAGACCAAATTTGAAAAAACAAGGTGCCAGAGCCTGCAGGTCCATGGTCAAGATTGTCAACCAGAGAGTCAAAACTTAAAGGAAGGGTCATCTCGTAATTAAATTAAAAACCCAGGGCATCTACTAATAAATCCTTGTATATTAGCCTACAGACCTAAAATAAAACTTCCACTTGTAGTTCTAACATCTGTTTTCAGAAAAGAAAGAGAGATGGAAGGTGCAAGAACGGTTATGATCAATAATAATAGGAAGGTTTCAAGGAAGTTTTCTAGCCGTCCGATTCCAAAGAGAGGGCAAGTCAAGGTGGCTATAGTGGTGGGTTTGGCTCACTCTTTTGCTTCTATCTTTTCTCGACGAGCTCATCACTTTTCTTAGTTCTGTCAAAGACGAAGACCCAATTTTGTATGATTTTTGTAAGAGAGAGATATGCTTGTTGTACAAATTAAGTGTGGTCTGTAGTTTTGCACATAAATGAATCTATTTTTCTTCTTTTAAAATCTTGCCTTTTTAATTGTTTTTGGAATTTTGTTTATTATTATGGCAAATTGATCACACTGAACTGTCTTAATTGATCTTGGATCAAAATTCATTCCTTTCTTTTCTTTCTAATTTGGACTGGATTTGATTAATTAGGTTGGAAGAAAATATATACCAGTTTATATGATCATTAGGCAAATCTAATAATAATAATAATAATAAGGTAGAATGCTAAAATTTGCCAGAGATTTAATCTATTAATTCAGTAACAGAGACAGGCCAATTCAAGAATGCGAAAGATGGAGTATTTCTAGTGATTATCTATCAACTGCTCGTTTTTTCATTCACGGTGGTTTTTGCCGCAGCCGCCGGGTACAATTAATGGAGGCTAAATTATATTTCTGTCCTGAACTTATCTCTTAATATACAGTTGTCTCTAAACTATGATTTATTGCACACAAATTCTCATATAATGATTTTAACATAATGATAGTCTTTTTATCCATTTTTTCAATCTGCACTGAAAATTCTCTGTGGCACCTTAAAATAATTTTTAAACATTATTTTTATATTATCAATAAGTCACGTTTGCTTTCCATTTACCTTTATCTTTTTTTCCTGCGCGCATTTTATTTTATTTTTTCTTCTTTTTCATCTTCTTCTTCAATAATAACTATCAAACACAATCCATCAAAAATAATTCAGTAAATTTTTGTTCTTGAGATAATCTACATCAAAATCCCTCATTTTCTTTCGTAATCGAATAATCAAATACTACCCATCAAACTCTCTCATTTTTGCCATTTCTTCTTCACCCTTGTTGTACTATCTCCACTACTAGTACCACTGCAAGTTCCACAATCACCTTGTCATAAACTCAATATATTTTAGTTTTTATTTTTCAAAAATCTAAGAGCATCAAGAGATTTTATTTTTTTGTTTGGGTTTTCTTGAGAAATATTAATAAAGATTTGGGTTTCTTGATTTTGTGATTTGTTGTAAGAGGAAAAAGAAGATGATTTTGATGGGTAATTGTGAAAATCCGCATATTTTATCATTTTTTCGTTTGTCATAATTGATCATTTATTTTTGCTACTATCATTTGTTCATTTGATTTTTCTATGGCCATTTGTAGTTATAGGATATATTGATTTTATAGGTATATATTAGTTTTATCATGTTAAAATAGGATTGAATCGATCGGTCGAATTGAAAAAATAGAGACCAAATTAAAGATGGTCCGGTCAGTCTCAAATAATCCGTCTTCCAAAAATCGATTAAAAAACTGATAAATCGGTCGAATCAGATCGATTTTTTCAGTTTGAACGGGTCAATTTTTTTTTTTTTTAATCAAAATGACATCGTTTTTGTCAAGCAAAAATGACGTGTTTTGAGTTTAAAGAAATTAAGAGAATTGACACCATAAAAAATATGGTCTTATATAAATTTTTTATTTAACTATAATTGCATTATATTTATTTTCATCATATATATAATAAATGTCAAATTATCTATACATATATATGTATAACGTTTTTTTTTTGTTTAACCGGTTCAACCCTGGTCGAATCTCTAACCCTCTCTGTCTTCACTGATTTTGAAAACATTGGGTTTTACTTTTAGTTATATGATATATGAAATATTTGTAGGATATATATAGTAATATTAATTTATTATTAAGCATTAAAAATTTTGAGGACAAAATTTTAATAAGGTGGTTAGATTGTAAAAACCTTTTTTTTTTATCAAAAGTATTTTATTTTAAATTAATTAATTGAAGTGAGAAAAAAATGTAAATATATATATATATATATATAAGATTTCCTAACCTAACAATTAACCCTAAACTCCTCCTCCTATTATTATTATTATTATTATTATTATTTTTATTATTATTATATATAATAATAATTATAATAATAGGAGGAGGAGGAGTTTAGGGTTAATTGTTAGGTTAGGAAATCTTTTATATATATATATATATATATATATATATATATAAACTTAGTATCCGACTTCTATTAGGTTTGAAGGTTTTTTTTTTTAATTACTTGTTTATCTATAAACGTTGGTGCAATATATTTTCAATTTTTTCTCTAAATTGTTTGAGGTAAGTCTTTAATTTTTTTTTACGCATTAGAATAGAATTATACATCTTTCTATCAAATTTTGAGAGTTAATTTTAATTGTTCTTAGAAAAAATAGTATTAATTTCAAATAGGTTATGAAATCGTTTGTAGGGTGATGTTGATATTTTATTTTTTTATATATATAATAAGTAATTAAGAAAAATTTAATTTATAATTATTTTAAGTTATGGAGCTATTTTAGTTCATGAACTAATTAAATTAATTGTGGAATTAATTTCTTTTTAGTGGGAATAATAAATTGAAGGTATGTAATATCAGTTTATTAAAAAATTAATAATTAAATATTAAAGAACAATTTAACGATGAAATTTTTAAATGATGGTCGAATGAATATTAAGTTTTATATAATTAAATTTTGGAGCGATCCAATGGTAGGATCATTTGTTATTAAATAAATTATAGTGACTATCTGACTAAAGAATTTATACAGGTCAGTATATATTTAATAATTAATTGAGAGTATAAACGATGTCCATTTTGGCTGAAATTTTACTAAAGTATAACTAAATATGTCAATTGTGTTTTATATTTTTTTTAGAATTTTTGAAAATTTTTAAGATAGATTTATTATAGAGTTATGTTCTTATTGTCAATATTTAGTCAATTTGTGAGACAAACATATTTGAAACTTATTTGGTGGCCTTAATAGAGTCTAAATGAGGAGATTTTTGGAGAACATATTTACTAATATGTTATCTGTTCATTATTAAAATTTATTTTAATTTGGAGTTATTTTTTAGAGTTTAAAATATATTATGTCTCTAATATCATAATGGATACTAATCGAGAAAACTTGAATTTAGGTGTGGAGTTACATATCATTTGCATATCATATAGAATATAATATTTAAATATGTTAATGCATATTACCATTAGAAGATTAGGTCAAATTGTTAATAAATGTATATATTTATTCAGGTAGATGTTTGCCTAATCATCAGAACCAATAGGATAATAGCTGTTATTATTTGATTAATTTGCAATCAGTTAATGACATGTGTGCTATATATGATAATTGAATAAATAATTAATTATTGTAAAATTAATTGTTGTTGTGTTGTGTGTATTTGAAGTTAGGAAACAAAATATTTTATGCATATATGTGTTTGACTACTACTGTGAATTACACGATATATGCTTAAATGATTGATATGTTATATTTGTATTGTTGTGTTGTATTGGGATAAGACTATGACTTAGACTTCCCATGATGCACTTGGGTTATATGTGATCTATTATATGATTCGAGCTGAAATGATTTATATATTATATGTGTATCAGGCCTGTTTACAGTGTCCCATTTATAAATGGTACTTGAGTTTAATGCCTTATATGTTATTTGACAAATCTGGTAAGGTCTTTCCCATTATGCTTAATGTGTTATTATTTCTTGAATGATAAATTGAAAGTTGAATTTAAAACTTTAATTGAATATAAATTGTGATATTGTCATGAATACTGTGTGAGATGCTTGAAATTCATTTTTGATGTGTATCTATAATTTAATATTAGTAATATGAATAGGAAATTTTCTGCCTCATATATTCTCACTGAGTAATGTGGTGTATGCTCATTCCTCTATAGATTTTTGTTTTGCAGATTAGTAATTATTGACAAGGTTATTATCTTCTTTCATCCTTGAAGCCATGCCAAGTTTAGAACATCACATTTCTTAAGGTTTTAAATAATTTCCAAACCATTAGTTAAAATTAGAATTTTTGTCAACTTCTTTTGAATTATTCATTTAATGTTATTTGTTAATTATTTAGGCTTAGCAAGATTATTATTTGTTATTCAATTAAATAATTATATTTTAGGATTTCCTTTAATTGTATTTATTTTTGGATTTAAAGTATTAGGAATTAAATAAATTTCAAATTAAACCTCTTAAATTTATAGCATCATAAGAATATATATGTTTATTTATAGTGGTACTATTAGGCTTGTGTGGCTAGATATTAGTCTAACTGCACACCGATTATGATCTTAGTTTGGGTCGTGACAGTAGTTTTGATGGTTTTAAAGAAGAAAAAGGAAAAGACACATGAGAGGAGCAGATCTCAAATTTGGCGAAGAATAAGATTGAAAAAGAAGAAGAAGAAAAACGAAAAAACACATGAGAGTTGGTAGAGGTGAGATGAAGAAGAAAATGGTTTTGTTAGGTAGTTTTGATGGATGGTTCTGGTGGATGGTTTTGACAAAGATCGAAGAAGAAAAAAAAAAGTTGTGGAAGAAGTGAGTGAAATATAACGTGGCGCTTTGAAAAACGTAAAATAATATTAAAAAATTATTATTATGGTGTCACGTAAGATTTTTGGCGAAATGCAAGTTGAAAAACGGATAAAAGAACGATCGTTACAACAAAATCATTGTCTGAAGATTTTTTTTACAATAAATCAAAGTTTGGGGATAATCGTGAATTTAAAAGTAAGTTGAGGGACAATAGATGTAATTTAGCCATTAAAACGAAGGATTGAAGGGAAAGTGGAGGAATCACTGGTTAGTTAGCCGATCTTATAATGGAAAATTAACAGTTTGACAAGCCAATAATCACCATGTCAACTAAAAGCTACGTATTTTGTGCATAAGGAATGGATTAAAAGCCTTTATCCAACATGGAGCGTCATCGTAGACACCTGACCTCTGAGGTTCTTTGCTCAACTTGTTGGATCGGTGATGAGGATTGTGGGCATGTGTTGAGGGATTGCTACTTTGCAAAGCAGGTTGGGTTAAAATCGTTCCACCCTCGGTGAACAAAAATATGTTCTTTAATATGGGATATAATGATAGGTTTGCTTTGGAATTTAAAGCAAAAGGAAGTTCTAATGGGATTTTGAGGGAAGCTGAATATTTTTACACAATAGGACTACTCAATCCCATTCTAATGGGGAAATTTCGCTCTCTCTTATATTTGCTGTTTGTTGTTGGATGCGTTGGAGTTGGCGGAATATCTATGTTCTAACTACTGCTCAAGAATTCTTTAAGGTTCAGAGCCTGTTTAATTCTTTAGTGCTTCTGGGTTGGCTGCAGCGGGAGGTATGTGCTTAGGACAGCTGCAAGTATATGGGTAGGAGGCTTTGCATCAAATTGGGGCCCGTGCTCTATTACACCATGGCTGAGTTGTGGAGTGTGTTTAATGACTTGTGTTTAGCTTGGGACAGAAGGGTTTAATGACTTGTGTTTAGATTTGAATGTGATAGTATGGTGGTTGTGTAATTGCTGAGTAGAGAAGAGGAGGAGATAAACGGTACTCTAACTTCTGTGCCGTTATTGAGCCACTTAATAAATATATATATATATATATATATGATGTATATTGCTTCTTTGCAGTTTCGAAGTGGGATGCTGCTGAGCAACAATACCTTTGCTCGCTTAATTTCAAACTAACGCTTTTGTTATTCCTTGCATTAACATTTAGCCATGTCTAATTGTCTATGTGCACGTGGTTTGATTTCTTTTTTTTTTTCAACTTCTTATTATATAAAACATAATTTAACTCTTATATCTTCATTTCTTTTATTATATATATATATATATAAATACTAAAATTAATAAAAATTCAGGTCATTATAATATATAATATTAATTATAATACTAATAGAAATATCTTTCTAATTAAAAATCTAAAATTGACTGAATTAATTAAATCAAAATATTTTTATTTAACTAAATTAAATTAATTAAATTTGACTTATTTATTAAAGATAGTTTAATTATTTAATTAGAATTATTAACGAAAATTTTCTTATAAATAATAAATATTGAATTATATAGTTATTTTATTGTTTAATTTTAGTTATATATACATTATATTTATTTTAAATATATAGAGAATAAATGTCAAATTATATAATAAAATTTATGTTTTTTTATATTATATAATATTAATTTAATTATTTTTAATTTTATATCTATTTGATTGGTTCGACTTCAATCGAACTTCTGATTCTTAATCTTAGTACAAATATTCAACACCCAAAAAACAGAACCTAGTACAAATAGTTAAGTAACTTATCGGGTTTTAATTTTTTTAGTATGGAGAATAATATGACAACATGACAGTTCAACTTAATATAAATATTTAGAATTATTTATGATTACAGTTAGGACTCTTTGTTTGGGCCGTATTAATTTGAAAGGCCTTCACATATGATTATCTTCATAGTTAGTATGAAATACTAATATAAACAAGTGGTAAGTTACAAACTACTTAATTGGAATGTCAAAATAAATATATGAACACTTGTTAAATGTATAGTTAAATTGTGACATAGAATAAAGCTGACATGAGATTTTATTGTCTATCAACCAATCATCATATTGGTCATAATTGTGCATATAGTCTTTCAACCTAATGTGACATGACTATCCATATATAAACAGCTAAGATTTTTTTACTTTTTACATGACGGGGCTATTCATACACTAACTTATAGTGCTTTAGTTAGTTATATAATAGGTCTAATGTTTAGTCAGATATGGAGTTTATTGCCTTGAATAAAAAAGGATAAAGTCATATACCTTCTTGTTGTTATTGATGTCAAGTCTTTAGCCAAGAACATTAAAGATAGATTAGAATATGTTTCTAGGTTAGCATATATTATATCGAGAACAAATATTGAAACGTGGATATATGATATTAGTATTAGGACTTGACATCTATGATAGCCCTAATCGAGATCAGAATCTTCTAATGAAGGGATTTTAGTACATGATAATTATGATCAAAATGTATAGAATATCAATAACCAGCTTATCATATTCATATCAATTAGGTAGTCGTGATATGTTATGCTAAAAGTCACTCACGATTTATGAGAAACTAAGAGAAAGTGAAAATTTCTAATTATTGGGACGATGTTCCTATGATGTCAAAGATTGATATTATATTTCATTGCTAATTAAGTATGAATATAAAAAGTCGCACATAAAAATAATATTTATGTATTATCTAGATTATTAATTGATTGATCAATCAAGTAATTGAAATAATTGGATAGAACTAGTAATTAAATTTACAAGGTACATGAGACCTAGTTATTGACCTTTACATGTGTCTAAGACACATGTTAAGCCAATAAGGTTTATCCATCACCATTAATATGAATTAGTGGAGTTTGATGGAAAGGTGAATTGATAAGTAATTCTTCTTCTTCTTAACTCTGGAGTTTGGTGGAAAGGTGAATTAATGAGTAATTCCTCTTCTTATATCTCACTCTATATATGTATCTCTCTCTCTAATACTTAAATGATGAGTTTTGATGATATGAAATAAAAACTACTTCATCATCTTCACTCTCTAAATAAAGGAAGGTAAAATGGAGATTGTAGAGATGAAAATAAGATTATCTCTCTCTAATACATAGATGATGAGTTTTAGTGATATGAATTAAAAACTACTTCATCATATTCACTCTCTAGAAAAAAAAAAAAAAAAAAAAGTAAAATAGAGATTGTAGAGATGAAAAGAAGATGAACTAATTCTTTCTCTTCTTCTTCATTTTCTTTTTGTTAGCATGTGAAGCAAAAGAAAGAAAAAGAAAAGATGTGGAAAGATAAATGAGATGAAGATTAAAATTTCCATCATCATCAACTTCTTTGTTTCTAGCTTGGTATTGTAAATGTGTTTGAAATTAAGTGAATTCAACCTTGTCTTCCTTCTCTTCAATTGCTTGGGAAGCACATGACAAGTTAAAAGATAGAAGACTAGCAAAAATTTATATTCTCTCAATTCTATTATATATGGTATTAGGGTGAGAAGGAAAGAAGTATAAATTAACTTCAACATTCGTCTTAGCCAAATTTGAGGATTTGAGTTTGAACAATGGAATTCATCTCCATGACCTTCTCATTCACTAGACACTAGAGGTTAGCTTCTAGTTTGAACTATTTCCTGAACTCTAATTAGCCTCAAGGAACTTGAGGACAACTTGATCGAATTAGGCTCGAAAAAAGAGAGGTGACCAAATAGCAACTCGAATACTGAAACAAGTTTGATCATGTAGAGCTTTGTGGATGGATAGGAGACATCATATTTGGAGTATTAATACAAGAAGCAAGACTAGGTCGTACTGTTCTATAAGAGGTGAATTTGATTTACTCTCCTTATCATCAAAGGTGGATCGAGTCAAGGGTAAGGGTGCCGATCCTTAATTTTTAAATATTTTTAATGTAAAATTATTATTTAGTTTTTAAAAATTATAAAATTAATAAAACGATCATTTTATATAAAAAAAATTAATTTTTTAGTCCCTAATAAAATATTATTTAGTTATATATTCTTTCTTTTTCTTTTTTTATCCTTTAATTTTTAAATTTTTTAAGATAAATTATTATTTAATTCTTAATATTTACTAATTAATAAATAATAATCATTTTATTTTAAAAAATTAATTTTTTAATCCATAATTAATAGTATTTCTTTCTAAAAATTTTGCATCTTTCTCCAAATAAGAGGGATGCCTCTCATTTCCAAAAATTTTGCATTCACCCCTGCTTATCCTCGTGGTCTATGCATAGTAATTTTATAATTATTTTGATGGATCCTAGGAATTTTGATGTTACTATGGTTAGCTTTTCGCCCACTTTCCGTTGCTCATTGGGTAAGAATTTCCTTCAAATTATTCTTATTTCCTTTCATTACGTCCAACTGGCTACTTGACTTGGTAATAAATCCAAGTTAAATTCCTTCCCTATGCGCAGTAATTAAAAAAAAAAAAAAAAAAAAAAAAACTACTTTCCCCATTCAAATCAATGAAATAAACAAAATAAAATATCCTGTTACTCTTTAAAAGTAATTCAATAATGACGGAGACGACCTTACATCAATATTACTAAACTAATTAAACTGTATGAAAATTTATGATAATTTGAATAATCATGTTATTTTCTTTTTTTCAACTTTTCTAGAGACACAATTATAGAAAGAAAATTAAATAAAAAAATGAATATCTAATAAAAAGTATAATCTTATAATTAGGGAGGAGAGAAGGGTCACCAAAAAGGATTTTTTAATTGTGTAGAGAGTTGTAAAAATAAAATAAAAAATTTGCATATCAACAAATCATATCCAACTCGAATAGTAATAATAATATAAAATATTATAATAAATATAAAATTTGTAAGCAAAATATTATAACAAATATAAAATTAGTAAGTAATTGCAATTCCAGTTATTCATTAAGAAGATATTCAGGTGTAAAATTTAAAAATAAAAACGAAATTAATGCAACAAACAAATCAACAAAATTTTGGAATAAATTGGCTATAAAACTCCATAAATAGCATATTATTGAGAGAAAAAGCAGTATCAAAATTTCTTATTTGCACAAAAAATTATTAATAATTTAATAATTAAGTGCAGTTGAAGGTTGAAACATTAATTTTTTTTTTTTCTTTTTCATGCTTTTATTATTGAAAGAAAAGAGTTACTGCCTGCATCCTGAAAATTTGCAAAACATAAAGCATGTCTTAGTTTATAAGCAACAAAAGCCCGAATGAGCTAATGGAAAGCTCAAATGCAATTGCCACTTATTATTGTTGCTTACAAGTTACAAAACACAATCTCAGTAGTTCCAATCCTTGCTTTAATAGCTACAACACTATTAAAAGTAGATTATTGTTAAATATAAACAATAAACATATAAAGAACATGAAGAAATGAATGACAATGATCTGAGTCAGTTAAGAAAAACAATGGGATCGATGAGTTTTCTCTTGCTTGATTACAATTAGGTTGGTGATGAAACCCCTTCTTCAGAATCCCCAAAAATCTGATTCAAGAACATGGCTAGGCGAACTCCTCCTTGAGCTATGCGTTTCATCACAATTGGCATCCTTGAATCGAAGTAATCATCTATGTATAATACAATTAAATTAAACTCATAAATCTACTGCTTTTTTTAAACTTCAATTGGTTTAGATAAATATATACCTGCTAGAGTTGCACCCTCCTTTACACCTTTGTAACCCCATTTGCAAGCTATGTTAATGCTCTCTACTGCATACCTACACACATGAAAAAGCAAAGTATCTATCACAAAGTTGAATTAGGCTAACTACATATTTGTTGCGGATCTGGTTTAGCCTGACTACTCTTTTTTACTATCTTTAATGGTTAGAGGAGTGAGAGATCTCAAATTGGGTCTCCCATACACTACTATTATGATAAGAGTTTTCACTAATTTAATAAAAATTATACAATGGACCCAAAAATGTCCTGTTGTTGTAGCTCATTGCTCAGGCTAATTTGGCCTCCTTAATTATGAATAAAAACATAAGAGAAAGAAACCCACTTGTTTGGACATGAAAGGAGATCCTCACAATCTTTCCACGATGATACATCGTCATACCAAATTCCCTGTATTTAACAATAACAGTACAGCTACATATCATTATACCATATATATTCTCTATTAATTACTTGAGATTACTGATCAGAAACTAATTGGATTTGGTCTTACTCTTACATCAGTGAAGTTCCCCTCAATGGTTTCTTGGAGGAGGTCCATGTCGTTTTCATAGAAATCTTTTAGAGCTGTCAGAATAATCTCTCTGTCCCATACCTTCAAATCATCACATTATAAAGTCAAGGAGGCATGAGAGATGTTAAGAAAAAAATAACTAAAACATAACCATTCTTATTTATACACTCACATGGTGAAGATTTGATTTGTGCCTGAACCAGTGCAATTCAATGGTATTCCCTCCTTCATCACTGGTGAATCCAACATGTAATGGCTGAAATTGTTGGGTTTATTAAATAACCCTAATTTATGTTCTAATATAAATCCTAATAGGTAAAGGACCTTTGTAGTGGGCCTAATGGGCAAGAGCCCATTAACTGATTCAACCCTAGTGTAAATCTATATATATGCTAGCTGGGGACAGCATGCTAGGTATTCCAAACTAGATACCTAGGGTGTAATGCTTCAAGCAATCGCATATATTGCTTGACCTAAAAACTCTAACAATCTTGAAGCATTATTTGATTTGAAAGAAAATTTTTGTGACAATTAAATTAGTTGATTGTTAAAAGCAAACGAAAAAAAAAAAATTTCTGCTTGACTGACTCACTAGACTCACTGCTTGATTCATTGCCAAACTGGTTGACTCGCTACGGAACTCAGTTGCCAAACTGGTTGACTCGGTCCTGAACTCAGTTGCAAAAAGATTGGTTGATTCAGTTGATTGACTCGCTGCTGAACTCGGCTGAACTCGGTTGACTCGGTACTGAACTCGGCTGACTCACT
>CANXYC010828388.1:0-14347 GCA_948193065.1 Aleurites moluccanus
CTCTTCTGTGGATTTCAGGTGATAGTGTAGCTCGTGAGGGAGCTAATATAGAAGACCGAGCTTTTTGATTAATTCCTCCAAGAAGCCTCCATTGTAATTATTTTGATATATATATATTCATTGAATTGTATTATGGTACTGTATGTATTGGGAGTATACTCTAGAGTTTCGTAGTTAGTTATTGAGGATGACATTATTTTGATGTATGAATTGTTACATTTTGGGCTGCCTTTGTTCCTTAGTGATGTGAGATGTATCTTTTGATCAGTAAGGAACAAGAGGAAATTATGAAATGATGAATATAAAGATATGAATTATAATTATATGAATCATAGAAATGAATATTGAATGATATCTATATTTGACATGAATATGTAGTATGAATGAGATCCATGATATGAGTGTTCTACGGGTTTATGGTGGCCTTAAGCCTACCCTTGCCCTAGGACCATCGCACCACTGGAGTCGGGGTGTGCCATCGGTGTACCATTTTGGGCAAGATTTTTGCTATTGTGATTGATAATGGTAGCATGGAGAATATTATCGGGTGAGAGGCAGTAAAGAAGCCGGGGTTACCTGTGGGGAAGCATCCAAACCCTTATACCATCGGGTGGATAAAATCCGGAGCAGAAAGCATTGAGGTGACAGAGCGATGTAAAATCCCATTCTCAATTGGCAAGTATCATGATGTACTGTATTGCGATGTGGTAGACATGGATGTGTGCCATTTGCTATTTTGCAGACCATGGCAATATGACGTGGATGCTCAACATTCAAGAAGAAGCAATCAATACAAACTGGTGAAAGACGGCGTCAAGTATACCTTACTGCCATTAAAGAGTAGGGAGAAGCAGTCTATTGAAAGAAACTTTCTCACAGTCACAGAGGAATTTGAGACTAAAATTAAGGAGACGAAGCATGTTCATGCCTTGGTGGTGAAGCAAGTCTATGAGGCGGGAGTAGAGTTGTCAATGGAGGAGCATCCTGAAGCAATTAGGCCTTTATTAGCAGAGTTTAGTGAGCTGATGCTAGAGGAGGTTCCAGATGGGTTGCCTCCAATGAGGGACATCCAACACCATATTAACCTGATTCCTGGAGCTAGCTTACATAATCTTCAACATTACAGGATGAGCCTGAAGGAAAGTGAGATTCTGAGAAGAAAGTGGAGGAGTTGCTGCGAAAGTGGCATATTCAAGAAAGCATGAGTCCTTGTGCGGTGCCAGCTTTACTAACTCCAAAGAAAGATGGCAGTTGGCGGACGTGTGTGGACAGTAGGGCCATCAACAAAATAACAGTGGGCTATAAATTTCCAATTCCTAGGCTAGATGACATGTTGGACAGATTACATGGAGCTAAGTGGTTCTCAAAGCTGGACTTGAAGAATAGATATCACTAGGTTCAAATTCGACCTGGGGATGAGTGGAAGACAGCTTTCAAAACAAAAAAGGGGTTGTACGAGTGGTTGGTGATGCCCTTCAGACTCTTCAATACTCCTAGCACTTTCATGAGGCTGATGAATCAGGTGCTTAAACCTTTTATTGGTAAATTTGTTGTGGTTTACTTTGATGATATCCTGATTTACAGTAAGACAAAAGATGAGTATTTAATGTAGTTAAGAGAAGTACTAACAATCCTACAGGCCAGTAAATTATATGTCAATCTTAAAAAGTGCAGTTTTCTAACAAACAAATTGCTATTCTTAGGATATGTTGTTAGTGCTGATGTAATACAGGTGGATGAGGCGAAGGTGAAGGCAATCAGAGAGTGGCCTACTCCTAAAACATTTTTTGAAGTTCGGAGTTTCCATGGGTTAGCTACCTCCTATAGGAGGTTTGTAAAGAACTTCAACACCATTGCAGCGCCAATCACTGAGTGCATGAAGAAGGGAAGATTCTTATGGGGAGAGGAAACAGAGAATAGCTTTGCCATTCTGAAGGAAAAATTATGCACTACCCCAGTATTGGCCTTACCTAATTTTGACAAGCTATTTGAAGTCGACTATGATGCCAACGGCGTGGGAGTCGGAGCTGTCATTTCTCAATAATGAAGACCAATTTCTTTCTTTAGTGAGAAGCTCAGTGAGGCAAGACAGAGATAGAACACCTATGACAAAGAATTCTATTTTATGGTAAGGGCTTTGAAGACTTGGGAGCACTACCTGATTGGGAAAGAGTTTGTCCTTTATTCTGATCATTAAGCCTTAAAATACTTGAACAGCCAAAAGAGGATCAGTAAAGACATGCATGCTAGATGGTGTCAATTCTTGCAGAAGTTTCCATTCAGACTACATCACAAGTCGGGAATGCATAATATGGTGGCAGATGCGCTTAGTTGGCGGGCTGGCTTGTTAATCACCTTGAGCCAGGAAATTCTAGGGTTTGATCAATTGAAGGACTGTTATGTTGGTGATGATGATTTTGGGCAGATTTGGGAGACATGTTCAACTGGTCAACCTATGCAGGAGTTTTTTTTGTGCAGGATGGGTATCTAATGCGAAGGGATCAGCTTTGCCTTCCTCGAACATCATTGCAAGAGAAGGTGATTTGAGATTTATATGCCGGTGGCTTAGCCGCACATTTAGGCCGTGATAAAACTGTTGCTGTAGTCCGGGAGAGATTTTATTGGCCTCAACTTCTTAGATATATGACTAAGTATGTGAAGCAGTGTTATGTCTGTCAAACTGCCAAAGGCCAGTCTAAAAATAATGGGCTTTACATGCCCCTGCTTGTTCCTGAAAATGTATGGGAGGATTTATCAATGGATTTTGTATTGGGCTTGCCTCGAACACAAAGGGGAGCAAATTCTGTATTTGTTGTTGTTGACAGGTTTTTCAAGATGGCTTACTTCATTCCTTGTAGAAAGACATCTAATGCATCGAGTGTGGCTAAATTATTTTTCAAGGAAATAGTCCGTTTGCATGGGGTACTCAGGAGTATTACTTCAGATAGAGATAGCAAGTTTCTTGGTCATTTTTGGGGGACTTTGTGGAAGCTGTTTAATTCATCATTGAACTTCAGTAGCACAACTCATCCCCAAACTGATGGTCAGACAGAGGTGGTCAACAAGACGTTGGGAAATATGATTCGCAGTATTTGTGGTGACAAGCCAAAGCAGTGGGACGTTACTTTATCATAGGCAGAATTTGCATATAACAATGCAGTCCACAGTGCTACTGGTAAATCTCCATTTTTTATTGTTTATACTAAAGCGCCTTAGCACACTCTAGACTTGGTTCAGCTGCTTAAACAAACAGGTAAGAGTGTAGCAGCAGATCACATGGTTAAGCAGGTGGTTGAAGTACACAAGGAAGTCAAACAGAAGCTAGAAGAGGCCAACTAGAAGTATAAGAAAGCTGCTGACAAGCATAGAAGGGAACAAGTTTTCTCTGTTGGAGATCAGGTTATGGTGTTCCTTAGGCGCGAAAGATTTCCAGTTGGGTCATACAGTAAGCTACAGCCAAAGAAATATGGGCCTTTCACCATCACCAAGAAGATCAACGACAATGCCTATATTATAGATCTTTCAAAGAGCATGGAAATTTTCAACACTTTTAATGTTGCAGACTTGTCACTTTTTCATGATTTGATGAGTCGTTATATCTAGATATTGAGCCCAACTCGAGGACAAGTTTTTCGCAAGTGGAGGAGACTGATGTGGAGAGTGTTTACTTAGAACTCTTGAACTGCTTAGATAAAAAGAAATAGAAGCAGAAGCCCAAGTAGTTTATAGACCAGTTGGGTCGGGGCCCGTTTGACATTCTGAGAGCTGTTTATTTTGGGCCTTTATCGGCCATAATCCAATGAGAAATGACCTTTTTATGTCAAATTCCAACATTTAGTCCTCCGTTTTGGTAGTTTTATGTTTTTTATCTATTTTTGGCAGTTTTTGTTTCCTTATTTAATTTAGGTAGGAAAAACTGTTGGACCCTTTTTTTTAAGACAGTTATTATGTAATATTTTTATTTTCATTATGATATAGATTTGGTGATTTATTTCCTTTTCGGAATAAATTACCAAATCAGTCTCTTACGGTCTTCTTAAACTTATTCTTTATAAATAGCTTGTAAAACTCTAAGGTTTAGTAGTTTTTTATTAATAAAATATTCAGTTCTCTATTTTTGAGTTTCACACTCTCGTTTGAACGCTTATACGCTGCGTCAAATCCTAAATCAATAAATTAACAAATTCAATTTATACACAAGACAATCAATTGATTATAGTTGAATAATAAAATTAACAATTGACTATATTTAAATTTAGAATAAGTAATTTAGTCAAATATAGTTGAAACATAAATTAAAAACTTTATTGAATTAATAGAATAGTTCAACGTTATTGAACAATTAATTAAATAAAGCAAATGAAGTTAAGAATGAAAATATTATCTATTCACCAAGATTTGATTTCGATTGCTAGCCCTTCAATTTAAAATTCTTCCTTATTTTTCTTGAAAATTTTTCTCTTTAGACTTAGAAAATTTTTCACTCTTCCACTCTTAAAAAAAAATGAAAATTTGAAAGTTAAACACTCATTTTTGCCTAAAAACCATCAGAAATCGGGTCATTAATCTAAAAATTGGGTTGAGTACACTAAAAAACCAAATATTTTAGCCAAAAATCAGGTCGCTCCTCTCCAAAAATTAGGTACCGATTTTTAGAGCAAATCTCCTTCAAATTTATTTGATTTTTGAACCAAATATTTTCATATCTTCGATCTTAATTTCAAACTTCAAAAATAAATAAAATCATATCAAATCTTTACAAAATAAAATAAAATCATAATAAAATATATATATATTAATCTAAAAATACTACTAAAATAACACACATCAGAGCTCATAAAGAATTTTTCAGAATTTACAAATTAATTTTATAAGGAAATCTGTGAATCATGTAGTTCATATTTTAGCAAGGGCAGCAGATTCTTAGCAAGAACTCAATTATTGGGATTGTGTCCCCCCTATGTTTTTGAGGGAAGTTTTACTGTCTGAGATGCAATAATATTTTCCTTCTATTTCAAAATAAATAAATAAATAAGAGTTTTGTTGGAATTTAAAATTATAAAAATCTTTCAAGCATATTACGTGTAGAAGGATGGAGTGGAGGAATTTTCAAATTTTATTTTTATTTAAAAATTTTAAAAAATTTGCGAGAGTTACTGTTTTTACTGGACAGACTCTTTCTCAAAATCTATTTTACAATTTCTTTTCATTAGTTATTAATTTTTTTGAGAGACTGTCTCAAAATTATAATATATATAAATATCATTCTTAAAAAAATAAATATAATATATATATAAATACACGAATAAATTTGAAAAAAAAAATCTTATAAGATAATGAATTTTAGATAAATTAATTTCACCAAAGAATTTCTATGTATCAAAGCAATTGAAGCAAACATAAGGAGTAGCCAGTACAATTCATTAATTCAAAAATTCCTTACATTAAAATATTTCAATCACAAGTTATTAAGTTATTTGACGACAATGATAAATTTTAATTAATAACAAAATATGCAAATCAACACATAACTAAATGGTAAATACATTCAAATTTAAATTCAATTTTACCGTTTAAAAAAATTAACAAATTATGAGATAGCAAGTTGATAATATATCAGTATAAAAAAAAATGAATTTTTTTTTAATAAATTTAGTTATAATTGAAACTCGAAATCTCTCAATAGTTCAAGAAATAATTTAATACCATTAAACCAAAACATAATTGGTAAGTTTTTACTTAATAACAACTATTTGCATGGTTAACTGATAAATCGATCGAATTAAATTGATTTTTTCGGTTCGGATGGGTTTGATTTTTTCTTTTTCTTTTTTATTTTTTTTTAAATTTTTTTTAAATTTTTTATAAAAAAGACGCAGTTTTTGTAAAAAAAAGAAAAGGGCATCATTTTGAGTTAAAAAATTATAAGAATTTCAGTAGTTTCGTTTTAATTTTATTTGACGTCAAAATCATGATCCTATTGCATATTATCTTATTGTGAGTTGATGTTTAAGTAAGTGGATTTTCATAACTTACTATATATATAACTTTTGACTTAATTTTTGACTTAATGTGATTAGATTGACATCATAAAAAATATATTTTTATATAAATTATTGATTTAACTATAATTACATTATATTTATTTTTATCATATATATAATAAATGTCAAATTATATATATATATATATATACTGATTTTTTTCGATTTAACTAATTTGACCTTATCAAATCTCTAATCCTCTGTTTTCACTGATTATTTAATTAGTCCGATTAAAATATTCACTATTTGTTGATTTAATTGGTAATTGCCTTCTAATGCGAGGCCCAGTAGTACTATAATGGTACTACCATCGAGTACTTCAGTACTTCACACCCATCATTTCAAACTAACGAAGCCAATAATGCTTTCAGTACATTGAGAAAAAAATATTGGATTTGTCGTTGTCGAATAATGGCTATATATATATATATATATATATGTAAGTGCTCAGAAAACAAAAGAATGGCTTGTTTCTGTGTTTTCTTTTCATTTCTTAATTTGATAAAATTTCCAATTGCGGAAGTTAGAATTCGCAGCAAGAAATGGAAGGTCACTTGTGCTTTCAAATCCCCTAATTGCTTAAGAAGCTGACTGAGTTATTCAATTAAAGAATCTAGTTCGCTTCTTATAGCAATTAGAGGACTTGAACTCACACTGATCTCCCTTTTTATTATGGTGATTTCTATCCTCAGCAATTAGAATGCTTATCAAATACAGGAATGATTATAAATGACTAATTTCAGGAAGATCTTGGAGGTGGATCTGTTTCTTTCTTGATTTTTGTTGCTTTGTTTTTCTTTTATTTATTATTATTGTTATTTTTTGTTGGTTTCTTTGCACTTCTCTTAATTTTGTCTACAAATCTGTAGATTTTCCAATAAAAATAGGTAATTTTGCTCCAATAAGATTTAGACCAATTCAGATCATCTGTCTTATTTGACGTTATATCTTCTATTTCACACAGTTTTATGTGCGTCATATCATTTTTTATTAAAATATTTTCAGAATTAATAATTTTTTATTAATAACGTGACGCACATAAAAGTGTATGAGACATGAAATAAAATATCAAATGAGACAAATAATCTGAATTGAATTTAAACTTACAATTTTAAAATCTAATTAAAAATAATTTTAGTATCACCGAATAAGAATTTATTGATTTTAGTAACAATTAATTGATTAGGAATGTCATGTTTAGCTTATCAAATAAGTACTAAGAATAAGTACTTTGAACTTTGGTGTTGATAGGTTCATGCTTGCTCAAAATTAAGCAAATTAAAGCCAAATTAATATCTTAATTTGAGATTTAAGGTGTAATCATGACAGCTCTTAGAAAAGATTTTGATGTGTATAATACTAATAAACAGTAAATTAGGTTAGTGGAGTAAACCTTGAATTCAAAACTTCATATTCCTGTAGATACTTTCAATAACACTTAATTAAAGAATCAAATGCTCATTTGTACTTTTTGGTGATAATTGAATATTTGAATAGATGGAATTCAATTATTTTAATAATAAAAAATTTGATTTTCAATTTAACTCTATTATCTATTTACAATGTTACCTATAAAATAGTAAGCAAATTAATCTAAATAGTAGAATTTTTTATTTATGAATACATAAAATATAATGTTGCTAATGATTATAATATTTAATATTATTAGCAACATTATCTATTTATTTTTATTAATAATATTTAAATATTTATAGTTATTCAATTATTTTGATTATAATTGAATTTGCCCCCTTAACTTTTCTATTTTATCTACTGCCTCTTAAGTTTTAAGAAAAATAGGTTTTAATTTGAAAATTAATTAGAGTCAGTTAAATGAATTTTTTTTTTTCATTCTATGCAATTTTGAGCTACTTCTTATGATAGTTATAATATCTTTAGATTAAATTACACACCTCTTCATAGTCATCAAATTAATTTGTCTATCATTTTTTTTCTTCCTTCCTTCTATGATGATAAGATCCATCTTTCTTATCAGAGTTTCTTCCTTCTCTTAATTTATCATCAATCCATATCTACCATTTTTTTCTAATGATTTCATTTCGTATTTTATCTATTATAATATGTCTACTTACATCAATCTTAATATTTTAATATCAACAATGCTCGTCTGGGAGAGGTGTTGGTTTTTTTTATTCAACATAGTGGGTAGCATATTAGTTGTATAGTATTAAATAATTCAGTAAATGAAGGCACAGGTATATATTGACTGGGTCTTAGTCAAGATGCTTTCAGTACATTGAGAAAAAAATAATGGGTTGTTCTTGTTGTTGGCTAGCTAATTGCTATTTATATCTGCATCTATATTGCAAGTGCCCAAAGTTTTCTTTTCATAAATGACAGGTTACTTGTGCGTTCAAATCTCCTGATTGCTTAAGAAGCTGACTGAGTTCTTCCATTATTGCGTGCTTCTTATAGCAATCAGAGGACTTAAAGTCATACTGATCTTGACGCAGCGTATAAGTGTTCAAATAAGAGTGTGAAACTCAGAAATAAAGAACTAAATGTTTTATTAATCAAAAGCTGTCAAACTCTAGAGTTTTACAAGCTATTTATAGAGAATAAGTTTAAGAAAATCTTAGTAGACTAATTTGGTAATTTATTCCGAAAAGGAAATAAATTACCAAATTTACATCATAATGAAAATAAAAATATTACATAATAATTGTCTTAAAAAAACGCACCAACAGATTTTCCTACCTAAATTAAATAAGGAAATAAAAATTATCAAAAATAGATAAAAACATAAAATTATCAAAACAGAGACCTAAATGTTGGAATTTGACCTAAAAAGGCTGTTGATCGTCGCTTTAGCGATGAGTTTGATTCGTTGGGCCGTTTTTCATTGGATTATGATCGATAAAAGTCCAAATTAAACTGCTCTCAGAAGGTCAAATGTGTCCTGACCCAACTAGCCCACAAATTACTTAGACTTCTGCTTCTGTTTCTTTTTATCTAAGTGGTTCGAAAATTCGAAACAAACACTCTCCATATCAGATATCTCTTTTTTTATGGTGGCTTTTATCCTCAACAATTAGATTGCTTATCAAATACAGGAATAAATAACTAATTTCAGGAAAATCTTCGAGGTGGATCTGTTATGATCCGTCGGGTTAAGAATCATTTTGTTCCTTGTGCTTTTTTTTTTTCCCTAGAAGCGGTGTATATATATATATATATATATATATATATATATAATTTCAATTTTTTTATTTGATTGATTATTTAAAAAAAATATTATTTAATCTCAAAGTTTGAGCTAATTAACGAAATAATTTCTCCTTTTTAAGAAACTTTTAAAAAGTCACTACAATTTTAATTAATTAATTATTCTGTCCTTCCATTCAAAAATTGAAAATTTTCTATTGAATTTTGATATAAAAAGATAAATTTAACCAATACCTGTTGTTTTGAGTTATATGAAGATTATTTCCCTTATTTAAAGTTTTGAATTTGAGTAGTATTGTGAATAAAAAAAAAAATTATTAGAAAAGTTTTATCCTTTTAGGTCCCTCATGACTCAAGTGTAGGTTAATCAGACCTAATAAATTTAGATACTATATAATCATATTAAAAAAAAAAAAAAGATAAATTGACCTTTATTTAACTTTTTTCCACAAAAATTAAAATAAAAAATACTTCAAAAATAAAGAAAATTCTTGAAACCTTATTTAATTTATTTTCCTTTTGAAGTATGTTTTTATTTTAATTATTTTCTTATATATGAGATTATTCCATTTAATATATGGATCTGTTTTCTTTCTTGATTTTTGTTGCTTTGTTTTCTTTTTATTTATTACTATTTTTATGTTGGTTTCCTTGCACTTGTCTTAATTTTGTCTACAACTCTCTAGATTTTCCAATAAACATAAGTGAATTTTAATTTTGTTAATTATGCTCCAATGGGAGTTAGACTTACAATTTTAGAGTCTAATTAAAGATAATTTTAATATAATGGAATGAAAATTTATTGAGTTTAATAAAAACTAATTGATTAGGGTGTCATGTTTAGCTCAAGCTTGATAGCTTTTATAATAATTACTTTGAACTTTGGTGTAGATAGGTTCATGCTTGTTCAAAATTAAGCAAATTAAACCCAAATTTCTTAATCTGAGATTTAAGTCGTAATCATGACAACTCAGAAAAAGATTTTGATGTGTAAAATACTAATAAACAGTAAATTAGGCTTAGAACATCTTTAATGAATTAATGGAGTGTACATCCAAAGCATAATGGTAAGCTTATTACGCGGTATATGTGAATAAAAAAAACCTGTTTGTGCTGCCAGCTTGTTTGAAATGTGATGGCTGTCGTCATTTTTTCAACATTCATATTTGCAAAGTTCCTTTTTTTATTATTATTTTTTAAAAAATTTATGTTGTAAATATTTATCAATTTACATAATCTCACACTTTTCTACTTTATTTTTTCTTATCTTTTTAATTACTTAAAATTTTCTAAAATTTCAATATTTTCTCTCTTATTTAACACATAATCTCTTATATATATATATATATTCTCATTATGGTTAAAAATTTTAATATTTATAAAAATTTATCAAATTATCCCAAATGTTGAAAATTTATCTTCTACCTAAAATATAAACCAACAAAATTTTCAAAATAACTCAAATTTTCCATATTTTTTATGCTCTAAATATGCAAAATTTTACATATCCCCCAAATTTACCTAAATCCAATCCTCCACCAAATTTTCAAAATCACCCAAGTTTTTCATTTTCATTTCCTATGTATCTGAGCCCCAGTTATTTTAATTCAGCTATGCCAAATCAACAAATGCTTAGATATTATAACCCGGGCATGGATGGTGAAATTTTTTCAATGGCTTTAAGTGAGACAAGAGGAGATTTTGAATTCAACAGAGAGTAAGAACCCGTAACACTAACAAGTTCTATTTTCAACTCTCAATTATAACCATATTCCACAGAACATGGACTTGAAAACATTTCCTTCACAAATGAACCAGTCAAAGAAACAAAGGGCAGACACATTCCATGGAGCATCAAAGAGAACAAGATGCTTGCTCATAATTTCTAACTGCTGCATTATGTGCAACACCCAAAAGGATATGACGTCCTAGAGATGGGTCACTGACTATTTCAAAGAGAGTCGCAAATCCAGACCAACAAGAAAGGATAAAGCAGTGAAATCAAATTGATTCTTGTTGAGTTGGTTGGTTAATGAATTCAACAAACATTATAACAAATTGGTTGGAGAACATCATAATGGGTGGAATAATGACCAATTGAAGCAACGCGCTTGTGAGCTTTTTAGACAATATCTTAATAAACCTTTTCTACACGGGCATATGTGGTTGATGAAGAAAGATGATCCGAAGTGAAAAAATTAACTATCTCCTTCAGCATGCTTCGAAAAAGACAATGACTGATGAAACTGGGGCCTACAGTCTTCATCCAATATAGAGACGAGCCTTGACATTGACGACAGTGAAGTCGATGTGCGCCCAGTCGGGCAAGAGCGGCAAAGAGAAAGGGAAAGTCAAAGATGATAAATAAAAGGCAAGATAAGGCAATTGAGAAAAAGTGGAATGAAATAAAATAATTTCAAGAGGAAAACTAGCAGTATGAAAGATATGGTGAAAGAGTTGCAGCATAATAATTTTCATTATGGTTATGAAATCCTAACCAATGATACTACAAACATGAATGAAGAGCAACTCAAAAAATTATTAACAAATGTGCTCCATCACAAAAGTTAGATATAGTATTCCTTTTGTACTTATAATATTATGGTAATTTTATTTTTAAGTAAGTTTATTTTAAATAATTAAATTTTATGTAATTTTATTTTAAGTAATTTATTTTTTATGTAAGTTTATTTTAAGTAATTTAAATTTTAAGCAATTTTAATTATTTAAAATTTATCACATTTTTATTAATATATTCAAAAACTAGCAATTGCAAAACTAGCTATTATAAAATTAGTCGATGCAAAACTAACAATTATAAAACTAGTCATTAGAAGAGTACTATATATAATTTTTCCACAAATCAACTTCCATACTCATTTCAAACACTAAAGATCCTAATCTCTCTCATTAGAAGAAATAAAGAAAATGGTTACTTGATGAATTATATATATACTTCAAAAGTATCTCATGATTCTAATCCCTCTCATTAGAAGAAATAAAGAAAATGGTTATTTGATGAATTATATATGTATATACACATATACATATATATAGATAGACGATAGTGACTTGCAAATTATGGTAATGCTGTTGGAAGAGCAACAAAGAAGACAAGAAAGAGCGAGTTCTGATGGACGTAGATGCAATTGAAGGTATTTCAATCGAGAACGTGAAGTTGGACATACTCGTCATTTCAACGACTATTAAATATATTTTGCCGAAGGTTTCGAATGAGAAAAGAGTTATTCTTTCAAATTTTGAAAGCCCTATAAAATCATTCAGAGTATTTCCAAATAAGGGTTAATGACCATAAAAGAGGATTTCCTCTACTTAAAAAATGCACTGCTGCTATTTGGCAGTTGGCATATGGAGCGCCGATTGACCATTACGATGAGTACATAAGGATTATTGAAACCATTGCAATCGAATATTTATTCAACTTCTGTTGATGTGTGATTGAAATTTTGGGGCCCAGTACCTAAGAAAGCCTAACGTTGACTATGTTGAATGCTTAATTCAATTGCATTCAAGTGCATGGCTTTCTTGGCATTACTTGGAAACATTGATTGCATGCACTGGCATTGAAAAAATTGCCATGTTGTGTGAAAAGGTCAATTTACTCGAGGAGATCAAAGGGTTCCAACAATCATATGAAAAGCAGTAGCTTCAGCAAACCTATGGAATATGGTATGCATTTTTTTGGCATTGCAAGGTGCAACAACAATATCAATATGCTCAACCAATCTCCATTGTTCAACGACATGTTAAAAGGATACGCTCTTGAGGTTCAATTTATGTAAATGGCACACAATTCACAAAGGGGCAAATGTTATCTGTCTAGAGTGGGCAACATTAGTCGAAAGTTTCACATATCTTGAAGACCCCAAGAGGTTCAAGTTCAAGCAAACGCATAAGTTGTAAGAAAGGACATTGAGCTAGCATTCAAAGTGTTCCAATCTCATTGGACAATTATACGTGGCTTGGCTTGCTTTTGGCATAAGGAAAACTAAAATATATAATGTATTGTAATACCCTCTATCTATATTGCATGTGTTCTGAGTTTTATTTGGCTCATTTCTGAGTGAATTTGTTTATGCTATGATAGATTCTAATTCTCTGCTCTATTCTGTTTTATTTTCTGTTAGTATTGTCTATTAGAAAGTGATATGTTTGGTTATAGATGACTCTTAGAGAGTTTTTATATGTTAAGTTGTGTTTGGTGGAGTTTTGATTAAGTTAGATTGAAGGAAGGTTGAGAAATGCCTCATAACCTATTTTTATGAGCGTGAACCATATGTTCACGGGCGTACAAAAGTTTTTGTCCGAATTTTGAATTTTCATCATATTACTTTCATGGGCTTAAAGATCATCTTAATGGGTATAAAAGGTCGACCTTTACGGGTGTGAGCCCTTCTTTCTTGCGCGTGAAGCGTCGGGTTCTATATATATCAGCTCGTTTGTCACCCATCCGAAAAATTAAACCATTTTCTCTTTTTTCTTTATTTCTCAACCACCAAACCCTAAATTCATTCTATATGTATTTCTAAGGCATTAATGCTTCATTTTGGAAGGCAAAGACTTTGAGAAAGCTATTAAATAATTCCAAATCAAGTTTTTTCAAAATCCCCATTTGTGGAGAAAGAGGTATTTTCTCTAGAACTCAATTTATGTTATGATTCGAGGTTATAGGTTGCTAGAATAGTTGTGTATGAATCATGGGGAGTATAATATATGCATTTATGGCCATAGATTTTGGTTGTTGGAAGAATTAGAGTAAATGGTGAATAGTGATGTGAATATTACAAATTCTTCTATTCTTCCATAATTTTCTTTGAGAATGGTTAAATTAAGTTTAAGAACAAATTAAATGAGCTTTAGAGAGTCTCTAATTGCAAGAATTTGATATGTATAATGTTAGGTAAGGAAAACCCTAAATTTGTAAATTATTGTAATGTGCTAGGCTTGGAGCATTAAGTACTTTTGAGTTTTTTTGAAGCTTGATAGAAGGTTTTGAGCTTCAGTTTGGATTGTTGTTTTGTGTAGGTGAGATATGCATATGTGTTTTGTCTGTATATATGTATATATATATATATATATATATATATATATATATA